>JAWNLB010000114.1:3155000-3325000 GCA_035041595.1 Drosophila basisetae
TTGATTATGAACGTATCAACAATGTTGGAAAAATTGTTCTCGATTGTCGCAGATTGAATTAATTTAGATAATTTAAAGTCTAAATATGGATGCCAAACTCTAAAGGTTCAAAGTTATTTGCGATCTAAAAACTACAACAGTTCCAACAATAAAGATTAATCAAAAATGTTGACAACACTGCACTACACTAACTCATTCAATTCGATTCATTAAAAGTTAACATGGAAAACTGAAACCAAATGAAAATGCTAACAACAAAATAAAGTTGGTTCAGCACAGATTTGCGGCCATGCATAAGTTTGAAGTGAAAGAACAGCAAAAAAATTCAACAGACAAGTGGAAAGCAAAGTTATCTTCTTAATTGTGCAAAATACCAAACGTAAATCCAGCAAGTGAAACAGATTAAAGATTGACTCTTTAATATAATCAATGCCAGCGAAATCCTTCAACATAACCACAAAAAAAAAATAATAATACAACGCAGAAAAGGAAAAAAAAAGAACTTTCAAAAGTAAACTTAAGTTTGAGTTTTGAGTTTTGTGCACGCTACTCAACTTTCGAACTTAAAGCGGTATTTGTTATAATCATATAGGACGGGAAACACCATTCACTCTCTCTCTCTCTCTCTCTGTCTGTCTCTCTGTCTCTCACTTACTCGCTTGAGCTATGTGTGTTTGTGTTTGCTCTGTCTTTGTCTGGTTGAAAACACTCATTCTATATACACCAGTTATGGCTCAATTCGTCTGGCAATTAAGCGTTAGGCAGTTACAAAAAGAATTCGGCAGATTTAAAGGCAATCCCAACCAACCCACACCCACCCACACCGCTTCACACAAAAGCCCACAAACTTGTTAGTCCCCCCCACCCCACCCCCTTGCAGTTTGTTCTTCACGTCAAGTTGTCGAATTTGTTATGGGGGAGGGGAGGGTAGGGTAAAAAGTGTTTGTTTAATTAGCAAATAAAGCGGAAATCTGCCTACGCGAAGACGGCACATAACAATGCCAGCATTTCCCCGCTGCTCCCTCTCCCTCTCCCTCTCCCCCTCCGCCTCCCCCCCTCTCTCTCTCTCTCTTCATCTGTCCGTGTCGCACTCTCTTAATTGTTGTCAAGAGTCGAGGGTTTCTCTTTGTGGCAGCAGCACATCAAATTCACCACGAAATTGAGCGAAATTGCCCCAAACTGCGCAGGCTTCGACAAGCCAAAACTGTTCCACTCTCTCTCTCTCTCTCTCTTCGTCTCTCTGTCTCTATCGCTCTGCCTCCCTCCTGCTCTCTCTCTCTCTCTCTTTCTCTGTCTCTCTCTCTCTCTCTCTTTCTGCTTCTCTTGTCGTAGCTGGCAGTCCTTTGACTTTGGCCCTCCCCCGCCCAGTCCCCGCCACTAAACGCCGCTGCTTGGCAAAGCTGTTTTGCATTTAGATGGTAAATGTGGCGACGGCGGCTTCTCTTGTCATTGTTACAATTGTCTTGCGGCAACGCTGCCACAAACAGTGGCCGGTTGCAGTTGCACGTTGCAGTTGCACTCGCAGTCACAGCAGTCATCACAGCAGCAACAGCAACTGGGTCAGTGGGGCAGCAATCATGCAACACAGTCGTAGCATGCAGCATGCTACGAATTCACTTTGCCACTCGCTGCCAATGGCAACTTCCGCTGTGACGTCATGACGACACAAAGCAGCGCATACATATATATTTTTAAAGCCACACACCTCTACACACACGACCAACACACACACGAGCAACACATATGCAGCTGGAAATGCTTAGCTAGATGCGCAGGCGTATTTTCATCAAACGATAAGTTTAAATGAAAGCGAGCAGAGAGCGAGAAGACAATTAACTTCTCACTTTAATTTCTTCTTTTGTTATAGATGTACATAGTTGAATTAAATTGGTCAGCAAAGTTTGTACTATTTGCAGTTCAGGCGAGCAGCACTTGAAGAAGAAAAGAAGTCAAAAAAGGGTAAACTAATTTGCAAGTTGCCAGAAAAGATTCTTTTCAACGCTGCTCGACTTAAATGGAAGCAGCGTTTAGCAAAGTTGCAACAACAGATGATGATGAAAGCGACTCAATCAAGAGCGTTGACAGCGTTTGGCAAGTTGTCAGTTTCTGGCTTCGCTTTGGCTGCTCTCTGCATTCTGCTCGCTTTTGTCTTGCTTATAATCATAATAATGATTATTATTATTTTTAATCGACACTACGCTGAGCTACCTCATAGTTGATGGACCGCATACCCTGCTGCTGCTGCTGCTGTTGTCGTCGCGGTCGTATTGCCGTCAGACATGAGCAATTGTTGTTGACGACGAACGGCGACGTTGCTCCTCGAAAGTTTATGGTGTTTTTGTTGTTGAAGGTCAACCAAAGAGTATATTAACAGGATTGCATTGGCGAGAAATACATTTTTCATAAATTTCCAGTTTATTTATTTATTTGTTTTTCTTTTTAATTTCTCAAATCTCTTGTTTTTAAAGGGTTCTTACAAATTTTCAAGGTAAATGTTTCAAAATCCACAGCTGACTTGATGGACGCTGTGAGTCCGTCGTATATAAAAAATCTAAAAACATTTCTCAATCGTAAAAAGATTTCCAATTAAATGTACAATAATTTTAATCAAAAGTTATTCACTTTTATACATGTACATAACTATGCAGAGAGTATAAATTGTAAATCAAGAGAGAATTAGCTTAGACACAGAAAAATACTTTAAAGATACGATTTAAAAAGTTAAAATTAAAGAAGCCGAACACTAACAACTAGTAAATAAATAGAAATATGTATATATCTGGGTCAGTCAAGTCGAATCATATTTCGTTCCGAAACGTAAGTAGTAAAAGTTCAGATATAATTTAGGAACCAGTAATATCGGTTCCTGAGAAGGTTCCTAGACGAAGACGTTAGTTTGTTAGTTTGTTTGGCAGTCGAGAGTTGAAATTATATATCTCTGGATGACATTTGGCCAGTGCTCAGTGTGTTTTTCTTTTATCTTGAGGATGCCCCAATTTGACGAGGAATAGAATAAAAGCCATCAAGTCATCCAACTTGCTAAAATAAACGTTATCAGCTAACATTCAAAAGTATATTGTATCTTTGAAACTAAAATTATATGCTACATACGAGTATATATATATATTTATATAGATAAAAAAATTTTTGAATTTTAATTTCGGGTCCGTTTTGACACTTTGTTCAAAAGTCCTTTTTTTGCAAAGTAAAGTGCAGTGATTAAAGAACTTCTATTGATCATAGGGTATGTCGCAGTCGGACAGTCTTGAAGCGCACATTTTTTATGCGAATTTTATGATTAAGTTGTTGCTGCTTCTGCGGCTGCACAAAATGCGGTGCAAAATGGTAAGCGGTAAATCTTTTTTGTAGCGTTTTTATATTTTTTTTATACGAGTATTTTGTTATTTATTTTGTTTTTGTTTTGAGCTATTTTTGTCGTTGCTGATTTTCTTGTTGGCATTGTTATTGCGTTGCTGTCGTCGACGGCTCATCCTTGTTTTTATTGTCGATGGCATATAAGAGAGTGCAGTTTTTCTTTTTTTATTATTATTATTTTTATTAAATTGAAGTTGCGCGCATTTCGTAAGCATTGCCAGAAGCAGAAACAGCTAGTCAAATAGAAAGCAGAGAGCTGCAGCTCGAGGGTTGCAGCAACGAAGCACGGACAGGGCAACAATGCGATGTATGCAAATTAGCGCCGAGGCAACAACACTAACAGCAGCAGCTAAATCTAAAGCTTAAGCCCCAAGTTAGGCGTGCCAAATGAGCCACGCACAAGATGGAAAGCGGCAAAAAATAAAAACGATGGGAGCTGGATGAGGAGCGGAATGGAATAAGAGGGAGACTCCTATACATATGTATACATATACATATGTATATATATATATATGTAGTTGTGGTTAAAGCTCTGTCGATGGCAGTAATAGCAGCAGCAACAGCAGCAGGAATGTTGTTTTGCATAATTGATGTTTGCTCCGCTGGGCGCACCAGGCTTATGAGTAACGCCAAACAACTCAAACGCAATGCAGAAAGACAGGGAAAATCACAGAGAGAGAGAGAGAGTGAAAGAGAGAGAGAGGGCATTTTAAGCTACTGATAAGAAGAAAAAAAACTTAACGCCTCGTGTGCGGCGCATGCTGCGTATGAGTAATGCCAAGAGGAAACTGGCAGCTAATGAGTTAAGTCAGAGCAAAAAACGAAAAAAGGAAAACAACAAGAGCTCTAATTGCCCAGCGGCGCAGAAAATGTGTAACTCATTAAAGCACACATCTGCAGCATATATACATATATACGAGTATATATTAATATATATACCAAATATAGTCAATCCTTACCTGTTTCTATGCAACCTTGTCTGCGTGAAGTGAAGTTATGTAATGCATTGGAGCAGCGACATCTGCCACCCCATAAAGTATATATATATTCTTGTTCAGCATCACTACAAGAGTCGCCATAGCTAGTGGTGCTTCTGTCCGTCGGTCTGTTTCTTTGCGAACCCGTTGATCAGATTTAAGGCTGAACCTTGGCATATATCCGTCTCCTTGCTGCAGACAGTACTTATCGAAATCAGCTGGATCATATCGGTCAGATGATTAGTTATTGTATGAACAATGCTTTGTTCAGCAATTTATGCTACATAAACTTTATTTATTTAAATGGCTGGTAATATTTAAATTCCAGCAGTTGGCCTCTGATCTGCAAACGTATTTAATTGTCGAAATGCCTAAAATTCACTTTGTTTCTTATTTTCATTGTATCCCATTATATCACATTTGAGGATAGTCAACTTGTTGTCCTTTATCAATTCACAGACATTTTTGGCAATTCTAATTCAGCTATGGATGTGAGCAGTCAAATAATAAAAACTCATATAAACATATACAACTCATTTGTGAAGATGACTGAACGAAAGGCAACTCAATTAGTCAGTTATTAGCGCATTTAACTGAAATAGCTGCTCAGTGCCAAAGAGCTACAAGAAATTGCCACCAAATTCAATGGGGAAATTTCAATGGAAAAGGTAAAGGTCAGCAAATGAATGCTGTGTGTGTATGTGTGTGTGTATATGTGTGTATTTAGCTGACTAATTGACGCAGACAATCGCAGACAACACGCTGTGTTCAAATTTGATGAGCATTATTAAAAATTAATCAGAAATTTGCATTTATTTAGAAAGCACACACACAAGCAACACACGCACAACCAATTCCCTCTGCCCTCTCCCTCTTCTCCTCTCTCTCTCTCTCTCTCTCGCTCTCTCTCTCTCGCTCTCTCTCTCTCTCTCACAATCTCATTCTATATATCTGGCGGCGCATTTGAAAACATGCAACTGAAACTGAAACTGATGTAGACATTTACTGAAAATTACGTAAATTAAATTTGTTTTTATGGCGGACAGACGTTTAAATTGTGCCCCACACGCACACGCACACGCACACACACACACACACACACACACATGTGCACACTAGGCGCAAACTGAAAAGGGCAGCTTAATAAGCAGCGGCCACATGCGTGGCCCAAGAAAACAAGTAAATACAAATAACTCTCGAGCTTTTGACCGACTAACAAATACTCTGTAGCAAATAAATGTGATTTTGCCGTATAACTCTGATCAAGCAGGCATAAAAGATGCGTAACATTAACCGGAATACAACTTGATAACCGAGCTTAAGATCATCTGCTTGGGATATGCCCATTTTGGGAATTTTACATTTTGCCAAGGGTAGCGGAAACTGAAATGAACAAAACTCTTCGAAGCATTCGACCCACAAAGTCGACCCAAGAGTCGACCCAATGCCGAAAGCAGCGACCCGCCAGCATCACAGCATCCCGCATCCACCACCAGCCGGGCCCAACAAAGTAATAAGCCCCTCAATGGAGGCGCCAGAGCTTGGGTCATGCCCAAGCACCCTGGTAATAATGTGGTAAACTGGGCAAATGCCACACAGCCGCCCAGCCACCCAAAAAAGCGGCAAGCGACTTCCACTTGCTACACGTATGTGTGTGTGTGTGTGTGTGTGTGTATTTCGGGCACTGCGATTGTTAACAAATATATGCGTAAGACGCATGCCACAAAACAAAGATTATTACCAGAAATGACCCAAAATACTTCAAATCGCAACTCTAACCTCACAAAAAATAAAAACTGACCATAGAAATTTTGAGCTACTCAAATCTTTGATAGCCAGCAGTTTATTAAAGCATAAGAGAAGCTGTGTTCAAATTAATTTTGCCATAATTGTCTGGCATTTGTGGTTACACCAACTTGCATTAAAAAAAAAAGCACACACAAAAAAATATATATGGAAAACTAAGCAGAGCAGCAATCTTAAATGTAATTATAACAAAATATCAAATAATACAATACTCACAAATAATCCGTTATTGTCTTATCCTTTAGAGATCCTATATTATTCAACTTTACAGCTTATATCAATTAGAATTATTTATATTCATAGAAGGCAGCTTCAATTAGCACAGTCCAAGTAATATTGTTGGGCGTCTCAATTTTAAGTACATAAATCAGCGGCAGTTTGGATTCCCTCGAGATTTAGAGGCGCACTTCAACTGCTCTCTGAGCAGGTGTTTTTGGTTCCCCTTGCTTAATGCTATGTTTTGCAGCTTACACAACTGTAAAGTAATATATATTTGATCAAACACGATTAATAAACAAATTAAACATGTTTTTTCTTACACATTTTAGATTTACTATTAAAACAATTCGGTTCCTTCATTTATCAAGCAAAGATATTTTTCATAGACTGAGAGTAAGATGCTAATGCCAAAGTAAAGTGTCACGCTTAAAATAATATGTGAAATAAATATGAAATATATTTTTGTAATGGCTACGTAATGGTTAAGAGCACAAGTGCTTCATTATTAATGTCAGACAAAAGTTTCAATAAATTCTGGTCTATTTTCACTATGGCTTCAAGAGTGCATTATAAAAGGCCCAAAATAAAAAGTAAAGCCGCGCAATTGGAAATAAATAATGAAATAATGTTTTCGTTTTATTATTTACAAGATGCCAAATATTTCCACCTGTATTGATAAGCCCAAAAGCAAAACTCTGACCTTAATCATTGTCATGTCAAATGTAATTAAAAACAAATAAAATGAAATAAATCTTTAAAAGTCTCGCGACCTCTCTGCGTTTATTGCCATAAATTACTTAATTTGTTTACCTTTGGCGAGACGCTTTAACAATTGAAAGTCCATTGAACGTGTCCACATTTAAACCAATACCCAAAACACTAAAAAGCAACCCCTAAAAAACAGATTTTCTGTCGCTTCAAAGCCTGAAATTGAAGGCTTCGCTCGTAAGTTTCAATGTCGTTTCGACAAGCCCAAAAAAAACTAGCCAAAAGTTTCATTTACAAGCAACAGCAACAACAAAAAGGAAAAGAAAAAAACATGGCAAATGCCCAGCACAAATATCAATGATATGTTTGTTAAAAAACACGACAACGAGTCGCTGCCCAATGCCCAATGCCCAATGCTCTTCCAGTTTCATCTCACTGCAGCATCCACTTTCAAAATGTTGTTGTCTTTGTTTCTCTACATTATTTTTTTTTTTTTTTTTTGGATAGGTCATGTACTTGATGGGACCTGTGCCTCCCTCGTTATTGCCAGATGGCACGAAGTTTTCGCCCAGTTGGGTCATGAATCCTTTGAGCCCAACATTTTCTTCGTTCGCTTTTTTCTCCTTCGGCCTCTTTCAGCTGACATTACGTGGTCCGCTATTAAGCGAACCCCAACCAAAACCCAAACTGAAACCGGAACCCGAAGCAAAAAACCCAACTCAAACCCAAAACCCGAAAAAAAACACGAGCAAATAAACAAACAACCAATAATTGTAAATTAAAATTGAAATGAATGTGCGGAATGAAGAATGAGTGAGAACGCGTTTATAGGAGGGAGAGAGAAAGAGGCAGAGAGAGAGAGAGAGAGAGAGAGAGAGACAGCTAGAGGGAGGTGAAAGTGGACGTGGAGGAGTCATAGATTAGAAGGTATCACCTTATATTATACCCTTTCAGAATGTGCATAGTGAAAGATGCTGAAAGATGAGCGCGTTTAAGAAAGAGCTACAAAAGAAAGAAAGCTTGTTGAACAACAAATAAAATTTAATTAAAAGAGACAGCAAGAGAGACGGAGAGACGGAGAGAGAGAGAGAGCGAGAGAGGGTGTGTGTGAATGGTGCAAAGAAATATGTCTCGCATTTTATTCCACCATTACAAATGTGCGGAGTGAATAAAGCTAAAACAGCTGTACCATTAAGAAAAGCTACACAGGAAAAAGACAATTAATCAGAAGATATTTTATTATTCGTTTTATGTCAAAGCTCATGACAATATTTAAATACCTATATTAACCCATCCAAGAATTTGATCGCCCACAAGTTGGTCAAAACCAAGCCGAGTGTGCAGTCCAAGGCCATTAAATAACAGTCAGAAAGCCTAGAGTTCGTTTAAGATTCCATAATTATATTCCATATAAAGTTCTATGTTTAAAACTGAAGCACTAAATAATTATTTCTTTTTTTGGGTTATCTGTTAGAGGGTATTCTTCCTGCTCAGCACTCTCAGCTGGAATTTCCCTACTTATTCTCATTCTATGATTTGTTCCTTCTCTTCCTCTCTCTCTCTCTCTCTCTCTCTCTCTCTGTTTCTCTATCTCTGTCTCCATTATGCTCTTCTCTTATGGAAATGGATTGAACTCGCCCAGGGGCGCCACTTTATGTGTTGCCGCTCAGTTTCAACAGTTTGAACAGTTCTCATTATGACCTATGTTCCCATTATTGTTGCTATTGTTCTTGCTACAGCTACAGCTACAGCTTCTTTTGTGGCTGTTATTGTTGTTGTTGTTGTCGTCGATGTTGCTGCTGCTTTTGGCCTGCCTAATAGCTAACGTTTCATCCAATTCAGAGAAACGTTGCCAGGCGCTTTTGTTACATTTCACTAATGTATTTGCGCCAGCAGCAGCAGCAGCAACAGCAGCAACAATAAGAACAACAACAATAAGAACAACAACAACAGCAACAACAAC
Organism: Drosophila basisetae; assembly: GCA_035041595.1. Lineage (NCBI taxonomy): Eukaryota > Metazoa > Arthropoda > Insecta > Diptera > Drosophilidae > Drosophila > Drosophila basisetae. Next base: position 3,164,049 of record JAWNLB010000114.1, read on the forward strand.
AACAACAATAGCATCGCATAATGCCACCATATAGCAAGCAGCGGGTTATCAAAAGCTTCAACGCCAGCAGCAACATCAGCATAAGCAACAGCAGCAACAACAGCAGCAGCAGCACCAACAACAGCAACAGCAGCAACAGCCTGAGAAGAAGAAGCAGCACACGCACAGTGGTGCACAGGGGTATTGTCAATGACTTAAAATCTGGTTCCACTGTGGAGTGGATTTCAATTTATGCACTTAATAATAATAAGTTGGAGAACTGTATTCTAAGCAGCGCAACAAAATCGAACTGTTTATATAGATAAAGGATATGGCTACATATCGTATATAGTCAACCTTGATTATTGAACTGTAGCTCTTATGTACATATGTAACAGGAATCCACGGACAGTATAAGGGCATATAATACTGCCATATATTTGGAACCTAAATACTTTTGAATATATTTTCAATCTGAATTAAGACTTATTTAACCCCTTCAGCAGCGATTTAAATTATCATGTAATAATAATATCATAATCAATAGAAATTGAAATAATTAAGAAATACATTTCATAAAATTATTTCAGGTAATATTATCCTTAAAATAAAATAAATAAAGTAAGTAATTCAAATAAATAAATTAACAAAAAACAGAGACTTGAATCTTGGAACATATACTGGTCTGTGCCGCATCAGACAAGTGAGCAAATTGGAGTGCAACGTCCAAGGAAGGGGGCTAGGAAATAGATCAAATCGATAAAGCTACATATCTCCCACAATTTGGAAGCTGGTTAATGGTTGCCAGCTGCACCCATCCAATTGTGCGGGATTTGCATTACTGGCGAAGCAGCAGAGCAGCACAGAGTTGTTGCAAGTGGCGGAGGCGTACAGCTGCCAGCCCTTTATGGAGGTGTGCCAGAAGCAGGAATTCTTTCAACTAAACGCCAGTCAGCTGGGCAAAGCTGCTGTCCAGCAATGAGCTCGATGTGTCAACCAAGCAGGATGTCTTCCACACGATGATGTCGTGGGTGCGCCAGCAAATTGCCGCGACAAAAACGAGTGCCAGCAACTACTGTTGGAGGCCTTCAAATGGCATTCAATGCCAGCCGCGGGCCATTCGCTCATTGCTGTCACGAACGAACCCAGCGGCGCAAACCCACTTTCGGCCGATTGCTGGCTGTGGGTGGCTTGGATTCTGAGCGCAAGCTCGTCACCACTATTGAGAACTAGTGTCCGCATCTGAACAAGTGGTCGCCTTTGAAGCAGTTGACCGCTGGCCGTTTCCAGCTTAGCGCCGCTTTCATGGAGATGAAACTGATTGTGGTAGTTGGACTCGATGGGAGGAAGAATTGTGGTCTGTGGAGAGCCTTAAGCTAAACACAATGGCCTGCTTACCACTCAATCCAATGTCAACATCCCGCCTGGAGGTGCTGGAGGCGCATCTCTATGCGATCGGCGGACGCAATGGCTGCAGCATCCGGGAGCTATGTGTCGCCGATGTCCTTGAAGCGTTCACACGACACGCTGGTGTCGACTGTCATCACTCAGTCGAAGGCGACGATCCGCACACAAACAAATGGAGCCGTCCGGTGCCAATGAATCGATGTAGCGGCGGCGTTGGTGTCACTGTTGCAAATGGATTCATCTATGCCTTGGCTGGTTTGGAGTACCGGGCACACCGTATCTTGGCAGCGAAACCGTGTAACGTTATGATCCAGCTACCAATACGTGGACACTGATTTGCTCGCTGGCAGTGGGACGCAATGCTCGGAGATCGTCTAATTGCCGTGTCGTTGCTGTCCGAGGATTGGCAACCGAATTTGAAGCACATTTTTTTTACAGAAATTACACCAAAAAAAAAAAAAAAAAGAGAAACAAAAGTAATGTTTTAACTTTGAGAATTTGGTGAAAAATTTAAATTCAAAATTGTTCAAAATGTTGAATATTGAGAAATTGGACTTGTACTTTTCAGCGCCGCTGCTGAAATATAACTAAAACAAATGTTCATTTTTCTGTTCAAGCAAGCAAGGAATACGAAAATTTCGAAAATTTTCCATGGCACACTATGTGCTCAAAATGTTGTGAAACGGGTGTGTTTAAAATTCGGATCAAGTAGCCTTTTTGAGTTACGTCACACAATATTTAAAAAGCCCGCCTGGGGCCATTTTGAATTTAAGCAGTGTTCTAAAGTGGTACTAAAGTGACGAAAGAGTTAAAACCCCAATTTAGTTTCATATTTTGCAATTATCGCCTCTGCTCAGGCTCTTAAAGTTGAGGGATGGGCAGGACACTTACTGACTTGCTACCAACTACGATGTGGCCCCTTTGTGCTAAGGCGAGTACGCTGAAGTCTTGTTTTAAGTGTGGACAAGTGGACAATCTCCCACAATTTGGAAGCTGGTTAATGGTTGCCAGCTGCACCCATCCAATTGTGCGGGATTTGCATTACTGGCGAAGCAGCAGAGCAGCACAGAGTTGTTGCAAGTGGCGGAGGCGTACACCTGCCAGCCCTTTATGGAGGTGTGCCAGAAGCAGGAATTCTTTCAACTAAACGCCAGTCAGCTGGGCAAAGCTGCTGTCCAGCAATGAGCTCGATGTGTCAACCAAGCAGGATGTCTTCCACACGATGATGTCGTGGGTGCGCCAGCAAATTGCCGCGACAGCAACGAGTGCCAGCAACTGCTGTTGGAGGCCTTCAAATGGCATTCAATGCCAGCCGCGCGCCATTCGCTCATTGCTGTCACAAACGAACCCAGCGGCGCAAACCCACTTTCGGCCGATTGCTGGCTGTGGGTGGCTTGGATTCTGAGCGCAAGCTCGTCACCACTATTGAGAACTAGTGTCCGCATCTGAACAAGTGGTCGCCTTTGAAGCAGTTGACCGCTGGCCGTTTCCAGCTTAGCGCCGCTTTCATGGAGATGAAACTGATTGTGGTAGTTGGACTCGATGGGAGGAAGAATTGTGGTCTGTGGAGAGCCTTGAGCTAAACACAATGGCCTGCTTACCACTCAATCCAATGTCAACATCCCGCCTGGAGGTGCTGGAGGCGCATCTCTATGCGATCGGCGGACGCAATGGCTGCAGCATCCGGGAGCTATGTGTCGCCGATGTCCCTGAAGCGTTCACACGACACGCTGGTGTCGACTGTCATCACTCAGTCGAAGGCGACGATCCGCACACAAACAAATGGAGCCGTCCGGTGCCAATGAATCGATGTAGCGGCGGCGTTGGTGTCACTGTTGCAAATGGATTCATCTATGCCTTGGCTGGTTTGGAGTACCGGGCACACCGTATCTTGGCAGCGAAACCGTGTAACGTTGTGATCCAGCTACCAATACGTGGACACTGATTTGCTCGCTGGCAGTGGGACGCAATGCTCGGAGATCGTCTAATTGCCGTGTCGTTGCTGTCCGAGGATTGGCAACCGAATTTGAAGCACATTTTTTTTACAGAAATTACACCAAAAAAAAAAGAAAAAAAAAAAAAAAGAGAAACAAAAGTAATGTTTTAACTTTGAGAATTTGGTGAAAAATTTAAATTCAAAATTGTTCAAAATGTTGAATATTGAGAAATTGGACTTGTACTTTTCAGCGCCGCTGCTGAAATATAACTAAAACAAATGTTCATTTTTCTGTTCAAGCAAGCAAGGAATACGAAAATTTCGAAAATTTTCCATGGCACACTATGTGCTCAAAATGTTGTGAAACGGGTGTGTTTAAAATTCGGATCAAGTAGCCTTTTTGAGTTACGTCACACAATATTTAAAAAGCCCGCCTGGGGCCATTTTGAATTTAAGCAGTGTTCTAAAGTGGTACTAAAGTGACGAAAGAGTTAAAACCCCAATTTAGTTTCATATTTTGCAATTATCGCCTCTGCTCAGGCTCTTAAAGTTGAGGGATGGGCAGGACACTTACTGACTTGCTACCAACTACGATGTGGCCCCTTTGTGCCAAGGCTGAAGTCTTGTTTTAAGTGTGGACAAGTGGACAAGATCCGAATAGTTCAAGATTAGGTGAGGCTTAACTGGGATATGGCGTAGATGTGGCCTACGTTGGGTCAGGTTCACAATGGGCAACCCTCAGAGCAAACGGAGGAAATTCGACGACAATTTTGGTCGTTCAAGCTTGCGCCTAACTCTAAATTCTCGAGTGTTGTTGCATTTGCAGACGCATCGATAGGCAATTATCGTATACCACTACCAAAAGGCAAATTTAAAGGGCCACATTGTGAAAAAAGGGCAAAGTGAGGCAGGTCATGTTCCTTTTCAGCCGGTGATGCCGTTCCAGTATGGAATAAGTGCCATCACATGCTCCTAGGATAAGCCTTCAGCAACCGAAGTCGCGTAGTTCGAGCGCATTGTTCTTCAACAAAATCCGGCATCCGGATTTTTGCCAAATTGGGGAAACAATTTTTGCATCGAAAGTACGAGTATGTTAAATAGCGGGGAGAATCGCAGCATGGAACAAATTAATCGTCAACACCAATTAAAGGGCGACGGGCAAATCAAATCCGTGCAGGCCCATTGCAGAAAGAGCGGGTGCGTCGTGCCCATAAACACCAGGCCCGTCAGCTGTTTCCTTTGTTTTGTGTGTGCATGTAGGACTTTATGTAGTGTTGTGTAGGTCGAGTTTTTTTGGAGTCTGCACCGTCCTCGGGCAGGGTTGGAGTTACCCATCTCTGGGAATACTGAGCTAGCCGAGGTTGCCCACTGTGAAACACTGGACGTGTTACAAACAATATATATACACATACATAGACCTACATAAAAATAAAGAAAGAGCAGAAAAACAAGTCGAAAAACTCTGGTCGCGAGAGCTCGACTAGAAGATACTTTGAACCCGAGTGCATATGAGTAATATTATGACTAGGCATATATACTTGAATATATATATATATATATGTATATATATATAACCGATTATAGAGATTTTTCCTTCAAAATTTATTGTTATCGGTAACCGATTTGATCGGTAATCAGGCAAACGAAACGAGTTATCGATAAAATGAAATAAATGTGTCGCTCAGACAGAGATGGCTAAATCGATTCTGCTGTTGCTGCGAATCAAGAACATACATATATATATATACATATATATATATATAGTTTATGGGAACGGGAATGCTATGCTTTAGCCTATAACATGCATTTGCTGAACTGGATTATACCCCATTTACCCAGCAGGGTATCAAAAGCAGGCTAAAAGGGCAAGCACTTCACTTATTGTTATCCCTGGCACAGGAATAAGGACGAACAGAAAAGAAAAAGAAAATGGAAAGAGAGGAATAAGAGGAATAAGAGGAAAAGGAGGCGAAGAAAATACGAAAGCGAATCCGAATGCAAATAAACAAGCCCAAAAGGCACTTAATTGTATCAATTTAAGCAGTTAAAAGCAACACCAGCAAACGGCCCAAGCAGCGCTCCCAAATTAACGGCAATGTGTTGCCGGCAGCAGCAGCAAGAGAATAAAAAAATCATAGACTACAAAATACCCTCTGAGACATATATATAATTATAATGTATATAATATCATAGAAGCCCAACAATCAAATGATTGTTATGTGATGATTGAATAAGTGATACCCTTTAGACAATTGCAACTTGACATTCAGCACAATTGCTTATCGAACTGATACCCTGTAGCAAATTTCAAAGAGAACCATATTTCGCTAATTAGTCAGTCTAAATGCATTCAAGCTAGTCCATAGTGAACTTTGATACCCTATAATCATTTCATAACCCAAAGCAAGCCAAATTTCTTATCCAGTCGAAAATTAGACTATATCACACCCTGTAAAAAATGGCTTTAAAGTCAAAATGGCTTGAGTGCTTCAAAAATGCAATTTATAAAAATAAGAAAGTCAAACAACATTTTGGCACTTTCCCTTGCTGTTTGGCATACCCAAGATCTTTGTATACAGAGTATAGAGGGTCGCCCACATGGCTCCAGTCTATTTACATTTTGCGCTCCTATTGTTTCATATTTATCGTTGTTGTTTTTCTCTGCTGCTTTTCTGCTTTTCCCTTTTTTTTTGTTCTGCAGTGGAAAATAACGCATGTGAAAGGAAGGACATTAAGTGGTGAGCAAAGATCCTTATGCGGTCCTTGCACGGAAAGTCACTTGCCATCGGAAAATCATTGAACCTGCCCAGGCGAACTAATGGCTCGAAATGGTAATCGCTGCTCGCTCCTCGCTCCCTGCTCCTTATTCCTTCGACTTCCCCTTTGCTGCTGCTGCTGCTGCTGCTATCAATATTATCAGCTATCAGCCATCAGCCATCAGCCTCGTCTGAAGTCGCTGCTTGTTGCGTGCCTTGGCAAGGGCAGCTCAATTTCAAGGATATTGATTGCAAAACACTCACTTATCCATTGCACAGACAAACAATTCAACTGACAAACGCCACTCGAATTGAAACTCAACAAATTGTTCAACTTATTTTTGCATATACGCGACTAATTGAGCGTGCCATATTTTTTCTTGGCATTTCTTCTGATACTGAGACTTAACAGGTGTATGCAAAAATTATCTATATTTAAGCAAACTTTAAGATCTGGAATATTCAGCGTGTATTTTTACACCCAGAACCCGTTCAACTTTTGATAGCCAAAGAGTTGGGCTTAAGGTATCTGCTCAGCTCAGTTCTCTCTACAGCATTCTTAATAGTTTCTTTAGATATTCTTTTCAGTTTAGCTTGTGATCCTGTTAGCCGGTTGCCACTGTGCTCAACATTTCGAACATTCACATTCGTCACATTTCGCGATTCCATTATGATTTGCAGCATGGTTTAAATAAAAGAGCTAATCGGCTAATTATTATATGGCTTGCAAAATATAAGACAGACAATAACCAATTATCTGCAAACAGCCCAATAAATATGAAACAAAAACGAATTTTATTTCGACTTTACGAATTGATTGAAGGCTTTGTGCAAAGTCAGCCAATCAGCAAATCAACAAATTGCACAGCAGGCCTTAAAACTAAAACTGTTCGATTTGCCCGTAACACAAAATAGATAACGAAGCGCTGCTGAATTTATCAGCTTTCTATATATAGAAAATTCTTGAACTCAATTTGGCTGTCGACTCAAATTTGTGGCAGGCTTAATCGAATTTCGACTCTTCGTATAAATGGGCAATGACGACATGCTGGCCGTGATTGCATTACATTCAAATTAGAGACACACGCATAAATTGCTGAGCCCAAGGAGACAGGCAGATTTGCATAAGGCAACAGTATGTGGATGCAACAGCAGCAGCAGCAGCAACTGCAGTTGACAGCAACTGTTGCTGATTGGCCTATTGGTGCATGCAATTTCACCTCACTTGCCACAGCCCCATCGATGCATGTGCATCCAAATTGGCTGTCCGCAATAGCTAGGCAATAAAGAAGTGGCAACTCAAATCAGTGCAACAGCAACATCAGCAGCAGCAGCAGCAGCAGCAACCGCAACAACAACTGTGCAAAAACACCTCAAAGTAAACAAATTTTTGGCGAAAACGAAGGCAACGACGACATCGACTAAAACCAAAAACAAAAAAAAACATCAGGCAACATCCTTTCCATGCTAATGATAATGACAATGATGATGATGATGCTGGTAATGATGACAACAACAATAACAACAATGCTGCCAACCAAACAAGCAAGCGAGAAAAGAAGACAGAGCGAAAGAGACAGGGACAGAGACGGAGACGGAGACAGAGGTATGGGCAGCTACACCGAGCGAAATTTGAAATGAACTCGAATCAAGTATTTGCAATTCCCGGCAAGCAATCTTGGTATTTCAGCTATTTACTCAAAATGGCCACCTCAAATCCTAAACAAAAAATGCTCGCCTTGATTTACTAAAAGTGAATATTGAACAATATTTAAGAGCCATTTGTTAATAACCTAAAGAAGAGCGCATCTCCGAATCCATAAGCTGCGGTCAAATTAATAGTAGTGCTAGTAATAGGACTCATTTCATGGTGATCAAATCAAGAACTCAAGAACCTAATGTACAGCAAAAATATGTCAATTCTCATTCTCAAAACTTATGTTATCAATGTCAGCAAGCCTAAAGTCAAACCAATTTTAGCTAGCCTCAAAGCTGGTTGCAGAGTATCTTCTAGTTGAGCTGTGTCCACTTGAGTATTCTACAATGTTTTTTTAAAAAATAAGTTCTAACTTGATTTGGATACAGTTGACTTTAAGACTATATAAAAGAGAATCGATAACAATCGATAAAACATAGAGATATATTTCCAAATATTAAACAGCCTGCAAGTTTGCAAGTTGCCTCTTTAATAGATTGGGCGATATGTTTCCAATCATTTCAGTAGATGCTCTGTCTCTCTCCCTCTCTCTCTCTCTTTCTCTTTCTCTCTCTCTCTGTCTCGCTGTCTCGACAACTATCCAGCAGATACAACAGCTCGAGCCGCCACCGTTCCGGTTGCTGCTACCACGAGCTTAGACGCAAGGTAGCGACATTTATGCGAAACAGTTAACAACAGCTAACAGCTAACAGCTAAGAGCGAGCCACAAGGCCACGACCCGTTGTCGAAGCATGCGGATGGCGGATGAATTAATAGTGGCTGAAGTGGCTAAAACCGATAAAATGGATGGAATGCCGGCACTGAAGTGGACCAGCAGCAGAACAGCCAAACGCTTCTCATTTAAAACAAAAAAGAGCGACCGAATCTAAGGCACGTCAAGGATTAAGTACCCTGCAGACACAACTCCAACAGCCGACATTAAAATTTCACTATAAATACAAAAAAAAAAAAAAAAAACATCCAATCGGATTTATATCGAAATATTTCGTTTATACATTATTGTTAAGCTCGATTTCTTCTTTTAGAAAAGAACTTTAATGATCTGAAGTTAGTTCCCAAGAATATTGAAGCCTGGTAAGACAGTTGACATTTTAGATAATATTCAAATATTACTATTGATGCTGGAAAAAAGAAAGTTAAAAAGTAAATTTGTAATTATTGTTATGGAATTAGAAAAAAGTAAAGCTACAAAATTCGACCAAAACAAATATAATACATACATATATATATATATATACATATATATATGTGTGTATATTCATCTATATATCATATACAAGTATTAGTCAGACAAGGACTCATTGAAATTTGAAAAGTTTTTCGAAATTTGCATATTTCAGATTCTAATTGTCTTTAAAATGGTTTCAATTTTACAAACTGAGGAACAAACTGAGAGCTATATACCTCAACGACATTTCTCAACTATAGCTATAGCTATAGGGTATCTTGCTGTTGCGCTTACTTAATCTAACAATTTGTATTTATTCCAATTTTTGTTTTTACTTTTTTCCACTCAACACAAAAAAAAAAACCCGAATACAAAAAACAAGGAAAGTTGAACGCCAGCCAAGATTTTGTCACAGTCCATTCTCAACACCTCCTACGCGTGGGGGGGGGATGAGGAGATGTTAGCCGTAGATGCCAGGATTACCGCCGTCCGCTGCTCATCCATTTCATACTTTTAAAAGGGTATTCGAAACTTGTCGTCAAGCTTGTGACGCTTGAGGAGACGCCGACTGTAATTATTTTTTTATATTTAATGTGGACTAGAAAAATGCTTTTAAAATATAAATATTAATTACAAATTGCAAATGAAAGAATAAATACAAATAAAATAATGAATATAATATTTCTAGGATTAATATGTAAAATGGAAAAACCCAATCAGACCAATTTATAGTGTGTGTATATATTCATTATAATTAGTGATGCTCTAAGAGTCTTTACAGAGAATCATTAGTTTTGAATATATTTGTCTATTTGCTAAAGGCAGTGCATATGTCAAAGTCGGTCGGATCAGATGACTAAGTCATATATTCAACTGTCGTAGGTAAAATAAGATTTATTAAATGTGTAATTATGACTTGGAGTAGAGCATTTTATCAGCATCGCTTGGCTTATCTATAAATTAGTGCAGGTCCGGCTACAAATCAGCGTCGTCATCATCCTCATCCTCATCCTCATCCTCATCCCCATTGCCTATCGCTCTGCTCAACTTCATTTCCATCCTCATCCTGTTTGGGCAAAATGCAAAATCTATGCCAATTTATGTAAATCAAAGTTTAAATAAATGTGTGCGCGCCAAGAAAAAGAAACAGAAAAACCACACCAGACCAGACCAGAATCCCGAAAAACCAGACTAGACCAGAATAAAAACCAAAAAACCCAAACCCAAACCCCAACCCAGAACCCCTACCAGATACCATTCCAGACGAGTGAAGAAACTTATTTGAACAGACGTTGCGGAAGTACGACTAAGCCAGGTCCTCCACTCACCAAAGTAAAGGGGGAGTCGGTGGGGAGGGGGTGGGCGGTGGGCTTCTTTGGCTGTTATGGGTGCTAGGACTGCTAGGGGTGTGGTGGACTTGTGAGGCATTCTCTGCTTGCGTGCCAGCCGCATAATTCAATTGGCGTCGTCTACTGCCAAAACGAAAGAAAATGAGCAAAAAAAAGCAAATCAATCGAGAATGATCGACTATGAGATGCCCTATGCTTAAATCTAGAAAACGAAAAACATAGAATTTTATTAAAAATCACGTTAGTAAACTTTGGCAATGGAAATCCAGCGCAATAACTGCAATTCAACGTTCCTTATAGAATCAGTTAGAGGAATCGATATAATTAATTCATGAGAAATCGAAAAAGAATATATATAAAAGCTGTTGAAAACCATTGCCTTTAAATTCGATTTGTTAGCCTGTGAAGAATGCACTTTGAACTTCAGATCTCTGGCACATATATGCCTTGAAATCGAATCAATAAGCGAAGCTTCGATTTGTAGCATGTTATCGATTATCGATACAAAACGACTTGATCTGTACAAGCTAAGCTATAGTCTACATTTGAGAGTTCACCTTCAAAATTGCATGTCTTCGGGTCTTCTGATTCTGACATTTGCTTGAAAGGGACAGCAAATCGATATATATCGATTTATGATTATTTTAAAACTGAAACTCAACGTGTCATTGTTATTAAGTCTGCTTCAAAAACATTCGATACAGAAAATCTGCTTAGGGTATGAGAAAGTTCATACGAATTGACAGTTACTAATCAAGATCAACTCAAGTGAAGCGAGCTTTAAGAAAAATCGATATTTATCGAAATGGATTAAAGCATGTAAATCGCAAATAATATTACGATGCATATTGCATATATTTATATGTATATATATATTTAGGGCGGAGGGCTGGGATTGGTGTGGGAGGAGGGGAGACAGCTTTCTAGCTGGTGGTTGGTGGACTGTCACCCACGTTAGCGTTACAGTTACCGTTACCTTTACCGGGTATCGAATTACCTTTTGCATGGCAATCAATGCAGCTGGCACTGGTCTCCATCCTGTCACATCTCTCCTCCTCCTCCTCCCTCTCCTTGCCGCCTCCTGCATCGGCTGCTGCTGCTGCTGCTCCTTCTGCTGGTGTCATCCTGTCATCCCTATCACCACTTCATTCGGCGGCATCCAGTGCCGACAAGCAGCAAAACAAAATCAAGCAGATATTGAAAACAAATAAAAAATGTGGAAAAAAAGACACAGAATTATTATGGCAGCTGAACATTTTCATATTATCATTTGACGCACACTTAACCGATTCAGATACCGATTCAATTAATGGCCAAGTGGCTTGAAACTGAAACGGGAATGGATCGAATAACAAGACTCGTCAGCATCAAATGGAATATGGAATTTCTATTCTAATAAAGGAATTTCTGCTTTTTGCACTTCGGGATCTTAGCTGGAATGCTAATAATAGCCAAGCTACTCTTTTAGAAATATTTTTTTCGAAAGTAATTCCCAAATATTAGTAAAAAAAATGTAGATATACAAATCCGCAGCAAGAAATTTGAAGTCTTTTATTTCTGACTTCGCTTGAATAACCAAAAGATGATGGTGATTTATTAAAACGTTGGGTGCGTTTTTTTTTTTAAGTGTATACTTATCACTCTCAACTTTTATAATTAAACCATCTTCTTCTTCTTGCGTGGTAAAATCTTCTTATTGTTAAAAAAAAAACCACTACTTTTTTTCTACTACAAATTAAATGTGCAAATTTGTAGGTTCAACGAACTTTTAACACAAATCTATGTAAGCAAAAACTCAAACCTGATTCGCAGGTGGGCATGGCTCGTTACCCAATGACATAACTTTATCAATGATTTGAAAACACTTTTCACAAATTTAACAAATTTAAGCCACTTAAATTTACAGCGAAATGTGCACTGTGGCGCCATCTGTTGTCAATGTTGGCGAAGTTTTTCAACTATTATGGCAGCTTTCAAGCTGCGGTTTATGCACCAACTAAAAGCTCGCTGCCGAAAGTGAAGAGTTATTGAGGCTGGAGACATTTGCAAGGGAACAATAAAAATATGTAAAAAATAACTTCAAATTAATAAACAATTCATGTTTTTTTCGATAATGCATTAAATGCTTAGTAAACATTATCAACTTTCATACTTTGCTCAGAAGCTGGACTAAGGTATACTTATTTCTATTGCTTCCACGCACAGTTCATAAGAGCTGCATCCACTACTACCTCGCCCCCCCCCCCCCCCCTCCCCCACCACCCACGCGGCGACCAACCATATCAACAAGCTGCGTTTTAATTTCATTCGTTTTATTATTGCTGTTGCTCATTAGTGATATTTTTGTTTATTTTTTATTGTTAATGCTTCGACTCTTCATAAACAATTTTTGCGTGTCGAAAGATGCACAAGTAAAAAATTCATTAAATTTGCCAATGAGGCTCATCATTAATGGATTTGAATAATTCGCGGGTTCATTCACATGCACAAGCCCAAAAAAAAAATAAAATAAATAAACAAAAATCCTTTTGCCTGATTGGCCATTTTGCATTCTGGGGTAGCTTAACTATTGCAGCTGCTTTACACACACACACACATACATCCATACATAAATACACACAAACACACACCTAAATTTAAATTAGGACTCCATACTTTTTTTTGGCTCCAATGGTTATTCAATATACCCTGTAATTCAGAAGAAAATTTCTAAAAAACTAATTGTGTCTTTCCTTAAAACTTCGATTTGCATTATTTAATTTGGACTTTTTTAAAAATTTGCAAAAATATGTCCAATTTACAGGGTGTAGTTTTCCAAAAATTGGCATAGAATTGGTCAAATACCTTTTTTGTGTCGTGTATTATTGATAAACATTTGTTTTTAAGATTTTACAAAATAAATTCATTGAAATGAAGCGATTTCAGGAGAGGGATTTAAGGGACTTCCCAATGAGCTAGAAAGGATTTTTTGTAAAAATTTCAATTTACATTGTTTTTTCTAAAAATAGAAAACATTTCTAAGATTTCAGTGTATCAAAAAAACACAACAGAAAAAACAAACTTTGCTAATTGCAATCAGCATTATGACTATTCACAATATGGACGAATAAGCCCCCAAATGGCCAGTCAATTCAATTGCAATTCAATATATACATATATATATATATATATTTATATATATATATATATATATATATCGATATGTATAACACACAGATTAGCCCATCCAAAACGAATCATGTTCAATAGAATTCCACTCAATCAAACGCTCCGACAGGGAACTGAGCCAACCTACTCATAAATATATATTATATATATATATATATATATGTAGATGCAGTATGGATCCAAATATCATTTATCATTTATCATGCTATAGATCAAATCGAGAGAGTTGAACGCGCTGCCAAACAGCAGCTAATCAAAACAATGCACAACAACAATTTCAATTTCAATACCAATGACAAAAACAAAATGTTTTCTGTTTTATTTATTTATTTATTTTTTTTACTTTTTGCCTTTGGGCTCTCGAAAGAAAAGACAACAAAAAAATAAGACAGACTGGAAAAAATCGATTTACGAAATTATGACAATGATATGCAATAGAATTTGCGTGGCGGGGTTGCGAGGAGAGCTGGGGAGTGGAGGAGGGGTCAAAGACTCAACAAGTAGCTGACAATATAAACATGCACGACTCGGAAATACCACGCATATAATTTGTAAAATATATATGAAAAATATGTATTTTATTATATAAAAAAAGTTAAAAGCCAAACATAAAAAGAGAAAAGAACTGATGAATCATATTTTATTTCCAGTTTGATTTCAGTTATGAATTTGCCACGATTTTTTTCTATTTATATATAGACTAATAATATCGATTATTCCAACAGGTTCTGTAAAACAAATGTTGAATTTTGTGTTGCAACTGTTGCGATTCCTTTGATTTCTTGAGACATATCGATAATATATATTTTCAAATATTTTATTTCAATTTTAGCTAATACTACTTCAGTTCATATGTACAGGGTATACGAAAGGCGATTAATCGATTAGCTGATGATTGACATGCCAGCAATTATCGCTTTTCGAATGAGCGAACAACAATGATCTAGATTTACTGGCCAGGGGGATGATGGGGGTGCATAGGCCCCAGCGACAGCAGCTAATAAAAAAAAAAGAAAACAAAACAAATACGAAAAATGAATTCAATCAACAATAAAAATAATCAGCGAATTGTTGCGTCAAACGATAATTATGCAGACGAAATTGGTAATTTGTAAATATTTAAATTTTTGAATTTTTGATTACAACTTCTTAACGATCATTTGGAATTGGTCGAGTCTATTAAATGTGGTCTGGTTTGGCGTGCAGGCCTGGCTAAATCATTGCCTGGCTTATGACAGTTTTATGCCCATTTTTTTTGGTTTTATGACGGAAAGTCAAGTTGGTTCTTTGTCCCTCTTTGGTTTTCTGCTGCGGATCGTCATTTGCCATTTTATCGCCGCACATAAATGAGTAAACGATTTGCACATTAAACCCTCAACTTATTCGTATTTGATTTGCTCAATTTGATGAGCTGCTAACGAAGACTACGAAGAGCTTATTGGCTGGCTTTTAATACTTTTTAATGAGATCGTTTCACTGCAGAGGCTGTGATAATGCCAGGCTATCAAAACGGAACCGGAAACTGAACTCGACATTTTCTAGCAATTAGTTGGAGAATTCTATATTATTCCTAATTATTTTATTCGATATTACATTTATTGTTCAGAAAGTATATTTATAATACGAAAAGGTCGAGTCTTTGTCAAAACCAGGCATTTTCGTTGCCCAATTCAGGGCATGCATTTTTCTACCATTTACAAAAAAATATATGTCTAATTCTCAGAGAATTAGCCGTTTGCAGTCAGTTTCCTGTTATTAGCAGAGCATAATGCAGTCGGTTACACACCTGTTTACTTGCAACATTTATCAACTCGAAAATGAATCAAAAGTAAAGAATAATAACAATAAAAGTTGGAGAAATAATAATTTTGGGACGCTCTGCGAGGCTTTTTATGGACTTGTCGTAGGCGAGGTGTCTGAACCTACAAGTTTCCATGAGCCCAAAACAAATGGGGTTATTTTACAAATCAATATATATATATATATATATATATATATAGCCTTGTGCAAAAAGAGGTGCAACAGCTGCGCCTTCGCATGGATTGTGGCACTTGGGTCAATGGAAGTAGGACTCAGTTATTGTCCAAAGGTCATCGATTGAACAAGTGGTGAACTTTTGGGTTTCCATTTTGGGGCACAGTTGCAAAGCCTTCGATCTGCAACACACCAGCGATCTTTGAAGTCTTTGCAACTCGCCCCAAGCCTTCAACAGATTATTATTGTGTCCCATTTGTTAATAATTATTGCAAAGTCATCGTTTTGTACGTAAATTGGAAGTGCTTGTAAAGCAAAAGGTGTCCTTGACTGCAAGTCGTCGTTATTTTTCGTTGGACTGTCTCATTAGTATTTTATTGCCTTTCTTATCTTATCTTATCTAATTTATTATGCAGAAAGTATTTGCCGAAACTGAAGTTTGTTTTCAAAATTAATTTTTATATTTGTTTTATATTATATAAAATTGTTTTTATCCATATAAAATATAATATAAATTCCTTGTTTTTTTTTTAGCTATAAATAATTTTGAATGCTTTGTTTCGCTTCTGATTGAATTTTAATTGCCACATGATGCTCAAATTGCTGTGCAGCAGGCAATAAAAATCAAATCATCAAATCAAATTAAATAAATTGAGTTTTTCACAAAGCAATGATAATCATTTCAAATTGATAAACAATAATTCCCATAATCAATGCATGCCAAACGCAATTGGCAAAAGTTTGCAACGTTTTTCAAATTCGCGTCACATTTTCCATTACACTTAAATCATTTATAATTTCTGGCTGATGATCATTTTAGTAAATAACAACAAAGAAATGCAGACTAATCATTGTCAGTGTATTCCTGAACTGTGTGTTGTTTTCCCCCATTTTCTTTCTTGTTTTGGTTAAGCCTGCAGTCTCTGGTCTGTTGCCATTGCTCCAGATTGGCAATTAGCCAGTGCAGGAAATTAGTCGCAGTGCACTCAGTCTTCTTCTTTCTGAGTGTATGCGGGTGTGTGTGTGTGTGTGTGTGTGTGTGTGTTTGTCTGTGACAGTGTGTCCCATTTGAGCAACATTGACTGGGGCAGCACGAAATTGTTTTGCATAACTAAATAGCTTGCAATCTGTATCATAATTTCAGCTGTAACACACACACACACACACACACACACATACACACGAATACACTCAGAAAAAAATTGTATATCGCATTTAGCACTCAAAGCAAATACGAACTTGAACAAATTTCGCCAAAGGTCAAAAAACCAGTAACAAAAACAAAAAAAAACAAAAACGCAACTTTTTTTTGGTTTCAAATTTTATTGCAAATTTTAAGTATAAAACGTTTCAATATCTTTTTTTCACACACACGTGTCGCTATTATATTTTATTTATGTTTTAAGTGCTGTGCACAATATTAAATATTGTTTACAACTTGAAGTTGATGCGAATTGCCAGCAAACTCGAACACAAATTGCAAATCGAGTTTTGCACTTAAAAAAATGGAAAAATTTTACTTTAAAAATATGCTTATGCTTAGCACTTGGCACGCGTGCCGAAACCGGAACCGGAACTGCAACTGGAAGCGATTTTTTGAAAATTTCCAGAGCCAACAACTTGTTGACGGAAAGTCAGTTATTTGGTTCTTATTTCAAGCAGTCAAAATCTTCAAATCAAACTAAAGCTGCATGCAAAATTTGGCACTTATTTTTTAATTGATTTTCTTGTTGCTTTTCTTGTTGCTTTTAATGAGTATTCAGTTTTTGGACTTAAGCATGTTTTGTTGCATTTAAGCTGAACACTTTGTGTGTGTGTGTGTGTTGTGTGTGTGTGTGTGTCTGCTTTTTGCTGTGCTTTTGGCTCTTAGGTTTTGTTGCCCAAGCTTAGATGACATTTAATTTTACATTTTTGCTGTTTTACTTTAGACAAGCTGTTAGTTTGCTGCCGTTGTTGTTCGTGTTCTTGTTGTTGCCGCTGTTGTTGTTGTTGCCACATACAGAGCATACACACCCACACACACACACACACACACAGTTGAAGAGCGAGAGTTATGCATATGTATGCGTATTATTTAGTTGGAGATGCTTTTGCGCTTTTTTGCGGTCGCTTTGCTGTGTTAATGACACTTACAAAATTCACACACACACATACACACACACACACACACACACGCACACATCGCTCACATTAGACAAGCTGCTGCCACGCCCACAACAAAAAAAGAAAAACAAAAACAAAAACAAAACTGGAACAACAAAAAATAGGCGCATATTTAAAATTAAATTACTTGCGGAAAAAGCGTGTAAATTGCCAGCGAATTATGCCTTGGCACCCCCATCCCCCCCACCCCCCCGGTTCCCCCTGGTACAGCGCACAGCGCCTTTTATCTAATGCTAAGCTCAAGTTGATGTTGTATTTTTTGTATACTCTGCGCCTAAAGCAGAAAACGGGTCTTTTGGCCATCAATTTAAGTGGGCGGAATTTAAAAAAATTAATGCACAAAGAACAAAAAGAACCGAATCGTGTATCGGTTCCTGTTCCGGTTCCGGTACGTAAGCTGTAAGCCTTAAGAAATATAGAATTTTCGTTCCAGAACCGGACAAAGTAAAGATGTGCTTCCGGTTTCAATTCTGGTCCCAGTTTCGTTTGTTTAATGAAGATGTGGAAGACAAAGAAAAGAATTTAAAATAAATATATTTAAAAAAAAGAGATAAATTCAATTTCTGAAAAATGTTTTGAGCTCCTTGCGATAGAATAGAGAATAGAGAATATCGAATAGAGCATGGCGCAGTCGAACGATTTTGACTGCAAAGTTTTTACTACTTTTTTAATACTATTTATTTTTTCTTTTTTTTATTAATTTTAATTTTTTTTTTTTTTTGTTGACACTTTGTGAGTCAACGGGGCGAATGTGTGCTTGACGCTTAAGTGCTCCAATGCAGCAGCCGCAAAAAGGGGGGGTGTGTGTGTGTGTGGGTGGGTGGGTGGGTGGTTGGTTGGGTGTGTGGTTGTGTGTGAAGTCAAGTGTGTGGCATTAGCCGGCGTTAATTGCGAGCTTCGATTCGATTCGTTTTGCATAAATTCGCCAGCAAATCGGCAGCAAATCGCCCAATTTGCACTTTCGCTTTTTACGTGCATTTCGCACATTTGGCGAGGCAAGCCAGGGCCGCAACAGTCCGGCAAGGAGCAAGCCGTGCTCGCACACGTTGCCAAAGCTACTAACTGGTTAGTCATCAATTAAAAACTTACAGAAACGCTCTCTTTTGACTCGCTGTTACACTCACTCTCTCTCTCTCTCTCTCTCGGTCTGTTGCTCTCTGGCACTGTTAATGGCATGCTGTTAAGTCTGCTCGTAGTTTGCATGTCCTGCGCACTTGGCAGCATTTGGCAGCAGCTGCCTGACCAGTGCTGCCCGTGCATTTGTGTAGCACAAACTGTTCGACTGTGTTATACAAGTGGCGGGCACTTTGAAATGCTATTTTGCGAAAGTTCAATGAACTTTTTTTTTTGTTCTGCGGTTCTAGTTCTGGTTCTCTGTGCGTATGTGGGTATGTGTGTATGTATGTGTGTCTGTTACCAATTATCTTTATAGTTTTTGGCTCATTTGGGCTTATCTAAAGCTTCAAGTCACGATTTCAATTTGCAAAGCGAAATGCTCGAAAATCGATCTATTGATTTCATATTCAGCACTCAAAGTGGACGACATAAATCAAAATCGGTTCATGCGACAAATGCGACATAAATCACAGCATGCAAACAGTGGCGTAGTGCCACAAAGGGCGGACGACGACTAAAATATAAATAATATTAATATTATAGTTAGTATATTTTAGAGAATTTTGAATTTCTATTTAATAATGTAATACTAATTTCACTTTTTTTTATATTCATTGAATTAATCTCTGTTTTTTGTCATATTTATTCGTAGTTCATTTTTAGTTTTCAAGCCATATGGTCACACCTAAACATATTTAGGTAAATTTCAAATATTTTCATTTAACTGCCATTGGGCCAATTGCCGCCCCCGTTAGATGGCGTCACTGCTTTGTTGCTCCTCTCTTTCTCTGCCGCTCGGCGGAAATACTTGGCTGTCGCCCTTTTGGCATGCGCAGCATGTTAGCGGGTAAATAAATATTGGTCTACACTTTTCCACTTATCAGTTGATTAATCTGTTGACAGTCTCCACAATTAGCCCGAGACAGAAATTCAATTTCACACACTGACTCAACACACACACACACACACAAACACACACACTCACACAGACGCATGCACGCAAGAGAAATGCCGAAAACCCGCTTGCAATGCGCCAAGTGCAAAAATGCGAAAAGTGCGCAAAGCGCACAACGCAATTGCTGCAAAGAGTGCACGTGCGAGCGAGAGCGAGAGGGAGATAGAGAGAATAATTACATGCGTAGATTCCTTTGCATGCCAAGCTAGAGATGCGCCAGTTAACAGTTACCAACTACTTGTAACGATTAAACAGTGATCGCTGCATAAACTCATTTCAAGCAAGAAAATTAATGTTTCACAGTGGATAATGTAGAAATCACTCGTCTCTTTTTGTAAATTTAGCGTCTGAAAAAAATCATATATCAGCTATTATAGATATTTCTTCTGCTTCTGTTACACTTAATCACAAATTAATCCAACCCACACCATATTTTCAGTGTATTTAAGCGTTAACAAAGTTGCTGTCACTGTTATCACTGTTACATTGTAACGCCCGAAAATTCACAGTTAAGCGCGCATCTCCAATGCCAAAAAATGTTGACAGCGACGCCAATGGCAAAGCCAACGCTGACGCACTGCGCATGCGTAGCGAGTGAGGCCGAAGAGCAAAAGCAACAGCAGCGTCAGCAGAGCAGCTCGACGGCAGGGCAGCGACAGCGGCAGCGGCGGCAGCTGAAAACGACGACGCATCGATTATAAAAATAAGACGGGACTCGGAAGCATACTTACTGTGTTGTTGTTG
The DNA here is from genome assembly GCA_035041595.1 of Drosophila basisetae. Taxonomy (NCBI): domain Eukaryota; kingdom Metazoa; phylum Arthropoda; class Insecta; order Diptera; family Drosophilidae; genus Drosophila; species Drosophila basisetae. Next base: position 3,184,481 of record JAWNLB010000114.1, read on the forward strand.
TTTTTGTTGTCGCCCGTGAAGCTGTTGAAATTCGAGCGCAAATCGACAAACGAACTCAGAACGCTGCCGCTGCGCAAAGGCAAAGCACGCGACAACCAACCAACCAATCAACACACACACCACCAATTCCAATTTCCAATTCCAGTTCCAATTCCCATTCCAGTTGGCGTGTCTAGTCCAACGCAAAGAAAAATATCCTAACAGCAAAGTGCGTGGGAATTTCAGTTCCAGTGCATGTGTGTGTGCGATTTTCCAGTGTCGCCCACGAATTCTTTAAATAATTATATTAAATTTTTTTTTTTGTAATTGCAATTTTTTTAAGTGCTAATTAATTGAAAAGTGCAAAACTCAGTTGGTAATTAGTGTTCGAATTTGATGCCAATTCAGGTAAATGTTTTTAAGCTGCAAACAATATTCATATTATGCATAACATTTAAAACATAAATAAAATAAATAAATAAATAAATATATATATATATATATATGTGTGTGTGTGTGTGTGTGAAAAGACCTTGAAATGATTTATATTTTAGTACTTTACAAAAAAAAATATACATGCAAAATGTGTAATGTGCAGAAAATATTTTATTGTTATTTTTATTTTGCTTACGCTTTTTTTCGTTCTTATTAATGATAATTGCAAGTTTTTTTGACATTTATTTGTTTAACGTGTGTGTGTAAAAAAATACCTCTTGAAGTGGAAAACATGATAATAAATAAATACGGTCAATGCTCTTTGAAAATTAATATAAATTATTCGAATTAGAAATTTGTTAAAAACTTTTAAAAGCGAATTTCTTATGGATGCCCTGTGAATAAAGTAAATCACAGAGTGAAATAAATATATTGCAATCGTATTTAATTAATAAAACACAATAAAACAAAGTATTTGAGTGAAATTCTAGAATTTGAACAGAAAAACGTATAATAATAAATGCAAATTTAATTAGTTAAATTAAATTAATTAAATAAATAGGAAAATACAAATTCCATTTATTGGCAACTCTTGTAGATTACTAGTTTTTAACGCCAAAAAATATATATGTACATATATATGTATGTGCATGTATATATTCCAGTGAATGCTATTCAACTCTGAGCAATATTGAATATGCCTTCCAGTGTGGGCTGTCAAAAGCGTTCAAAGTCAACGCATTTCGGCATCCACGCGACTGGAATACTAAATAACCCCACTGGAATGCACAATAAACTGCGACACATACACACATACACACACAGATATATATACACACATATAAGCATACACACAGGTCCATATGTGCACTGACAATGTGCAGTAGTGAATAGAATACCGCTACACACGAAAGTTAAGCGTCTTCTTCTTCTTCGCTTGGATTAGCGAGTAGAAAATGGATAGAGAGAGAGAGAAGGAGAGAGATCGCAAAAAAAGAAGAAGAAGAAAGAAATGTCAAATCGTCTGGAGTTTTATGTGTGGCCCCAAAAACCCACAAATAACAAAGAAGAAGCAGAAAACAACACAACTCACGAAGCGATTTGTGCATTTCAATGAGCTCTTAATTGTAATTAAACAAATCCGTATTGTTTTTTCTATTTATTTGTTAGCTTGGCTCTGAGTCAAGCCGAATAATGAAGCCAAATAATGCTCGATTGCCCGATAAATGCAGTGGTGACTCCAACGGATAATCATAAAATATACGTGATCCACCCGTTGTGGGTTGCGGGCTGCCGGTTGCGGTTTTTGGTTCGAACATTTTTGAAAAGAAAGCAAAAGTAAAATGATAAATTCGTTAAATTTTAATTGTTTTTCTCTGTGGCTATTTTGGGAAATGGTTATTGCGCAAGAAAATGTTTTCATTGAATTTTACTTTCTATCTATGCAGTCACGAAATATGCTAATACAAAACTGACTTGAAACTGATTACAAAATATAATATATATTTTCTATGAGCTTTTACTTGCTTGCCAATGAACCTTGAAACTATAAAAATATATATTTTTATTCACTTTAGATCAATTAACGTTAACAGCTTTACATTATCCATCACTTCATATACATATATATATATATATATCGTATATATGAACATTTACTCTTAAGAACATAGGACAAGGAACTCATTTACAATCCTTTCTGATTTACAATTCCCTCTGCAATATTATTTTCAACAGACTTTCAATCCCATCTATTATATGTTAATAGTTAGGATCTTTTCTTATATATATATATATGGAACAAATATTTTATTTTCTTTGCAAGCAAATGTGAATCAGCTAAAAAGTTATTATTAAATGTTAAACAATTTATGATTGCGATTAAAAGCTTCAAAATATTGGGAAGAGAATGGTTCACAGCTGATTACAAGTTGTTACCAGATTGGAACCAGATGAAATTGGAGCTGGTCTTTCACTCCGCCGGCCTGGTTGACTAGTTGGCTCTTGGCCACATTCGCTTGACCTTGAATTGTGCGTTGGCTTACACGTAATCCGACCATTCGAAAATCTGGCAATGTCAGTTTTTGGTTATTGCATTTTGTGCATCTCATTTTGAAAGTCGATATTAAAAGCGGCGTTTTTTTATTAAATGTACATTTGTGTGCACATTTTAAATATCAAAAGGTGGCCAGGATGCCAGCCAATTGGTGGCCAACAGCAGTTGAAACAACTGAAACAACTTGTTATTACCAGATTGTTCCCACGGCTGTCACACGCCTGTTTTAGTTGCCGTTCAAAGACAAAAAAATCGCTTCAGATAACTGAAGTCATACATTAAAAGCTTTCTTTGATATGCACATACTAAATCTGTTTGATTCTAATTGGCAATTGTTTAAAGCTCTTATTTATTTGCGGTAAACAAAACGCTAACAAAAAAACAAAAGAAAACAAAACCAAATTGACACATTGACACATTTTTTGCGCCTTGAAAGCAGACAACATGTTTATATGGCTTACACCCACACACACACACACACACAGTGAGAGGGAGTGAGGGGTGCGGTGGCAGAGGGGAGAGGGGTGTTAGCGTTACAGATCGCAGCCATCAATCCAATTCAATCGATCGTTTGACAATCGATGTCAGCGCACCGTTCGATTTCATTATAAAATTTACGCATGTTTGATGGATAATACTAAGCCATGCCATCTAGCCATGTACCCAGTGCGTTCTACGTGATCCGCATAACAGATAACTACACACACATATATATATATATACATATATAGATACGTATCACTCTGTGTATACTGTGTATATCAACAGTCAGCACGATCGATATCAAAACTATTTGGGAGCAGTTCGACTTTGCTTTTAGTGCAAAAAACAACAACAAAAAACATCAAACATGCCTTGAAAAGAAAAAGAAGAATTTGGTGTAGATGGCCAAAGATGTTAGAGCAGACCATCCATATATCCATAGCAATGCAATTTGTGTTTAAGCCCTATTTTCGACCTGAATTACTTCGATATTGCAGTGCTATAAATCGAAATTGATCGATTGGCGGTCATTCGGCAAAGTCTTTGGGGGCTCCTTTTGACTGATTTGTGGAAAAGAATAAATGCTGTCCGCATTGATAGACATTTACATTATTTATTGTCGTTTTATCAATGGGCATATCAGGTCCATTAGTCGCATTATTCACCACCTCTCGCAGCCCGTTCTATATATAGGGCTCAATGGACCAGTCTACGCAAATCTATGCAAATCAAGCCGAAAAAGAATTTCGTTTATTTTGTGCCGTTTTTATTTAGCATTTTGTTGATTTGCTTTCGTGTTTCGCTATTTGCTGATCTGTGCCAATTCTCGATTGGAGCGCGGGCGTCTTTCTCTTTTCTATTATATTTATATATATATATATTTATATTTATATATATATGTATATATATATATATATATATATATATATATTTACATTTAAATGAAACGAAACCGAACCCAATTAGTGAGCAGATTAATTCGCAGCCGTAATTAATTCGCTCGTGCCGTAAAAGAAATTGATAAACAATGCGACCAAGGCAAAGAGACAAATGAACAAATAAAAAAATAAATTATTTAAAAAAAAAGGAAAAAAGAAAGAAAGAACACTGAAGATTCCATACTTTTGTAGACCTTGTAGGGTTTCAATAACTAAACTTCTAAAGCCATATGATGTGTATAATTTGTTGATCATATACATTTATATATTATATATATCATCATTTGTATTGGGTTTGAGCCAGATGACTTGACAAACAAGATACACAAGAGCAAGGCACAAGAACTGATCTTTATACAATTTGTTCCTATGGCAGCAATTCAATTTAGTCTTCCAACTTGAAGGATATTTTGTGCAAATTATTCAAGATAAAGAATATATATGTATATGTCTACTTGATGACAAAATTGAAGTACCCTTTGCAAGGGTATAAAAAGCGAAACCCAAATCTGATTTCAATACATTATTCAATTTGTAAACGCGATTGTCGCTCGACCTCGAAAAATATATTTCCCGAAAATTGTTCAACAAGTTGTCATTTTGTTGCCAACCAAATACAAAAAAAAATCGTGACTTACGCAAAAAAAAAATGTTTTTAGTTTTTATTATGCGTATTGTCAACATTATATTATTTATTGACTCAACTTTATAGATTCGCTCTTTTATTTCCTCTTCTGATTACCAAATAAGTGTCTCTGTGTGTGTGTGCGTGTGTGTGTGTGTGTGTGTGTGTGTGTGTGGTTTTTTTTTTGTGTGTGCTTCTTTCTGAGCTGCTTTTGCTGGCGCCACTGTCCGCCTCAAAACCTAGAAGCCAAAGAACATTTCTATTATTTTATATTTGGCAAAGTGAATTTCTTGTCATAATTAATGAGTTCTGGAATAGATTAGCCACAAATACTAAATGATGTGAATATATATTAATCTCTACATAAAATGCTTATACTCTTTGCTGCCAACTGTGCCACTTTGTTTCAAAGTCGATTGCGTAACCAAAAGTCAAAAAAAAAGGTGAACCAAGAAAAAATATATATTTTGCGGCCAAACATGTAAATCGGGACCCGTCAATTGCACAACACCCAATAACAACAGCAACAACAACAACAGCTGCAACAAGAAAAGGAAGAAGAAGAAGAAGCTGAAAAGGGCAAATAAATATTTCGCATGCCAAGCAGAAACAACGCCAACGACAACAATTAAGCAACAACAGCGACAACAACAACAACAATTGTCGCTTCGGGAGCTTCTTTGGCCATTTGCTAAATTTACAACTTAATTTCAGCAGTGATTTTCAATTTTTCACCAGTCAAGCCTGAGAGCAAAAATCAAGTATTTTATGCATTTTAATTTGATGTTCGAGTTTTGTAAACGCTGCCATAAAGGAAGCCAAGCAGGCACTCGACGCTTGTCTACCCTGTAAAAAGGAGTCAATCTCAGTGACTGTAGCAGCCACTTTATTATATCGATAGCTTCCACTCCGATAGCCCAATATCGATAAGAATCGATTAACGATGGCAACAAAAATTACAATTGAATATTGATCATCTTTTTCAATCAATTTGCCAAATTTGTATATGACAATGAGCTGGAAGCCTTACAGCGAGAATGTGTAGTTATAGCCAATAAAATCTGTAGTATCCTAGGTAAACCTACCATGAACAACTTTGACACATAACACCTCAATCCGACAAAGATTCTTGCATTCGTTCAAGAATTAGGATTGATGGAAACGCTATAAAAGCATTCCACATTAACAATATTAAACAATATTAATTAAATAATAGCATTCATAATAATGGAAAAGAAATAATAATACAACTTTCATAAAAGTAAATTTCGAAACGCGGGAAAACAATCATATTTTTTATATCTACGACTTTGACTCAGGGTAACTCCCAGACGAGCTCTCTCGACTCGAGCCTTCTTACTTGTTTCTCATTTATGCGTCCTTTTTTTGCATTTAGGGGCACTTATTGGCTGCTTGGCTGCCTTTTGGTTTTTTTTAATTTGGCTGCCGGCTGTTGAGTTTGCCGAAGCCTAGTTGCCTTATTGTGCGGCTGCAGCGTTGCATGCAACACGCTCAGAGAGACAGAGAGAGAGAAGGCAGCTTATTGATTTCTGTTGCCCGGCCCATCGCCGACACCAATTAAAATTCAAGTGTTCAAGCCTAATTGCATTGCCCAAAAGTTGATGCAACCTCAAACAGCTCAGCAGCAAACAAAGAGCCAAGTTGGGTCTGTCAAATCAAGCCCTCAATTTGCCGCACAGCCTTTCGATTGATTTACTCCAGCTGCACTGAGCTGGCTCAAGCGCTGCCGCATTTTTGAATACCAAACAAGAAGCTCCCTAATTGAATGATTTATTAAATAACTGAAATATGCACAACTTGTTTATCAACAGAGCACATTTCAATGTCGAACTTTGAAGATGCTGCTTGACAGGCTTGTCTTGATGTTAAACAGATAATGGGCTAGAACTCAAGCTGAAATGCCTCTCAAAGATCTGAATTGTGTGTAGCATTAAGTATGTTAAACTTTGTTAAGCATTCTACTAATTTCAAGACTCTATAGAAAGTTTCAGCTGGCCTAAAAAAAATATATTCAGCTAAAAGCTCTTCGTGAAGGGAAGGTGAATTTTATAAAAAGGCAATCCGAGATGGCTGTTCCCTCAGCATATAGTTATATATACAGCCTAAACATCTAAACTATATCTCACTTATCTCTGCTGCTACAGTCTATCTCTCTTTACGACCCGAATCGAAGCTCTGATTTAGAAATATTGTCGTATTGCTGACATTTTAATAACTTCAATTGAGCTTCGAGCTAAGTGCACATATCGATTAACTTCATTTAACTACACAACCCTATTTGAATCAAGCTAATTAATACAGATATTGATTTGTATTATTTATGAATTGTTTTTTTCGCATTTGACTTCAGTGAACTGAATTTGTTTTTGTTTTTTTGTTTGGGAATTTATGCTAATTAATGCGTGGCTCATTATGAAATCAAAATTTTGGTGCGATGATTATTCGAGTAGCTGTTGACTGTTGTTGCTTCCGTTGCGGGATCAATGGCCAATGACTAAAAAAAAAAAAAAAAGAGCAGAAAAATACGTAAAAAACACGACAGAAAAAAAGAAAGATGTTTGATGTGCCTGATTCTCGCATCTTACTCAATATGCATATTGTGCATATTTTACACTTGGGCTCCAGCATCTTGCCGCGCAAGCGAAAATATTTTTAGAGCCTCGGGCCACGCCCCACACTCTCTGGCCAAGTCGGGGAGGCCGGACCAGTAGAAAATGAGAACTCGTTTTCAGATCAATATCCAGTGCTATTAAAAGATGTTTACAAAAACCTTTACAAAACAAAAAAAAAAATAATAATAATAAACTAAATAAATATAAAAAATATATGAGCACATCGCAGGGCGTTGACAGTTTCTTTTTCGTTTGTTTTTCTTCCTTTTCTGAGACGCCAAAACATGTTCAAAACTAAAGTAAGAAAAAAGTCTGGGGAGACAAATCAGGTGGATGTCCTTGCAGGTGGCAGTAATGCAGTGCCCAATCAAGTCGGCAAATTGTTATGGCCTGCTGGGTATCGATTCATTTTAAGTCAATATTTTATAGCATAAGATTGGCTTACTTAGATGTGCGTAAGTATTTCTGCTGCTGTCCATTGTAAACCCGTTTTTTTGTTTGTGTTTCTTTGGGATCGCAAATGCGTTCAAATTTATGTGGCCTGTGGTCTGTTAACCGTTTGCGTCTCCGTTTTGCCATTTTGCAGATGCGCCGCCAGCTGACAGCTGCCAGTGGCAAGATGTACACGATTCTGCTCGGATTGGTGAGTGCACTAACCACATCGAATTACAACAGGGGCGAACCGACTGCGGCATGCTCTGGTGCCAGTTGAATACCAGCAGATAGATGGTGGCAAGGTGGCAAGGCATCTGCCGCCTTAGATGGAAAATATTGTTTTTAGTTTTTTTTTAGAGGCAGGGGATTTTACCAGTAATCGATGTAGCTTAGTATAAAAATAAATATCTAATAAGTGCAATTTTGATGAGCATATCTTTAAAATTGTAGGAAATATGACTTTTTATCGGTTTGCACTGATCGATGTTATCGATTTCAGAGCATAGCGTAGATAAGTGCCAAGTTTCGGATAGCCAATCTGAAAGGTGTCAGACATATGCCCGTCTAGCAGGCAATATCAGAGTATAATAAAGAAGATGCAACAATAAAACCAACACTATTTGACAGACGACACTGTTGCCCATGGCATTGGGGCATGGCAGACTGATGGATCCGCCGGCAAGGAATGCGATGTGGCGCTTCGGCTATCCCAATCCGGTCAACTACAACGACAACGAGCTCTTCTGCGGCGGCTATGCGGTCCAATGGGAGCAGAACAGCGGTCGCTGCGGCGTCTGCGGGGATGCCTATCATGTGAAGGCGCCGCGACCCCATGAGGCGGGCGGGGAGTACGCGAAGGGAATTATATCGCGATATTATACAGCCGGCCAGGAGATCGAGGTCGAAGTGGAGCTGACGGCCAATCATTATGGCCGCTTCGAGATGTATTTGTGTCCGAATAACAATCCCCGGCAGGAGGCATCGCAGGATTGCTTCGATCGCCATCCGCTTTACATATCGGGCAGTCGGGAGCATCGATACCTTATACCGCGCGACACCAAAAAGAAGGACATCTTTCGGTATCGCGTCCGTTTACCGCCATATGTCACCTGCACCCAATGTGTACTCCAGTGGACATACTACACGGCCAACATGTGGGGCACCTGCTCCAATGGCACCGAAGCCGTCGGCTGTGGCAAGGCTGGTAAGCACTGCCATCATTCAAATCACATTCAAAAATCATCCAATCGGTTCAATTTTTGCGGCAGAAACATTCCGTAATTGTGCGGACATTGCCATCCTCTCGAACACGGGAGGCGGGGTGCCGCCCATTTTCGTCAATAATAAATCCCCGTATTTGCTCTACTATCGCGACTATCGGGCACCCGAGGACAATAATGTCTTCCCACTGATTGTGCGGTGAGTGTTTTAATGTAATTTCATAAATTTATGCATAACCGATTCGTAACTGATTCATATCTGTTTCATAAACGCTTCATTTCAAATTGCTAACCGCTGCCAACCATCTTGCATCGATTTACACACACATCAATCATTATTCTACTAAATATTTTAAGTTCTCTTTTATCGTTTTTATCAATACGCTTTTTCTTACATTTATTTTGGTCTCATTTCTCTCGGCTGCTGCTCATTTAACCAATGCAACTTCAAACTTTTTCTGCATTCTTTCAAAATAACCGGTTCAAAACTCTTTTCAATTTTGCAGCACAAGCTATGTATACTAAAAATGTACCCGATTCGACGCTACTTTGCTACTTCTTCTCTTATTTTCTACACATTTCTATTCGTATTGTTTTAGAAGCAACTTTTTAACTTCAATTGTAGAGATTCATTTCTGTCACTTTGCTAACCATTTTTGGAGTTTTCCTGAACTGTGATAAAAAAAAACCCAAACGCATTTTAAACTTTTGCTTCGAATTTTCTATTATTTAGCAATGCCACGCGGCATGCGCGCAAACGCAAGCCACCAACCGCTTAACCGCTTACCCGCTAAGACAAAAAAAAACACGTTCAAAAACCACCCGCTTACCCGTTGTACAAAGTCTTTCTAGCTAAGGCAGCGCAACGCAAAATCTACGCGAAACGGGTAAAGGTCAACTGTAAACTATAAAAGATAAGATGCAAAATCGGGTTATGGTAGCACACACACACGCACACACACACACACACACACACACACACACACACACACACACGCACATTAGCTGTATATATAAAAAAAATGCTTCAAATAAACATGAAAACAAAAATTAAACTTAAATCCATCGTTTTATATGGTTTTCTTTCGCTGAAGATCAAACGGTTAACCGTTTTTAAACAGCAGCAATCCACGGGATGCCACAGGTGTTTTCAAATAGGGAAATAGCGAATAAATAAAACTATATTCATCTATGTAAATACTGGCCACAATTGTCAGTCCACTCAACAACAAAATATATATAAATAAATTGCTTAAAAATCGAAACTAATATTTATGCATATTGAAAACGAAAACAAAAAATGCATTTATTTAGAATACAAAAATGATTAGAAGGATTGGGAAATACCCAGAAAAAATGCCCAAGCTGGCAAGAGTTAGTGCGGATTAGTTGAGAAATCAAACCAACATAAAATCGTTTTAATAATACAATTAATTAATGAAACAAAAAGTTCAGAGTAAGTATAAAAAAATCCATGTTAAAAACATTCTTTCAAACGAACAACAACTCCAAAAAAATAATATTTTCAATTTTAAAAAAAAATCTCAAAAAAACGCACTTGTTGCGCAAATGGAGAAATGTAAATGGAGCCTGTAAAGGGGTTTGTTCGAATCGAATATTCTATTGAGAATTGATTGGTTTTTCAATGCGAACACATGAAATTTTATTAACACTCGACATTTGACCTCGACAAGCAGTCAAATCAGAATGCAAGCAAAACAAAATCGATGTCAAACAAGAAGGAATTAAATCAAAGATGCGATTCGGGATGGCAACAGTCAGCAGCGTATATCCGGATAGGTGAAGGCCATGATCAGCACCAGGAAGAGGGCGACCTGAACAATGCCAACCAGTACGGTCTTGAGCAGTTTCCTGTGCGGCTTCGGCTCCATCGGATTGGATGTCTTCAGTGGCGCCACAAGACGGCGTTGACGGCGTTGATGGCGTGGCCTGTACTTGGGATGCGACAGCAACTGCAGATGCATCGATGCAGCACGTTTCCTCAGCGAGCTGTGCGTGTGGCACAATTTGAGGGGCAACTGGTCCAGCTGCTGCTTCTCCAGCTGCTGTGGCTTCTCCAACAGCTCCAGCTGCTCCAGCTGCTCCAGCTGCTCCAGCTGCTGCTGTTGCTGCTCCTTCTCAAAGCTGCCGGACACTAGCATACATTCCACATCGGCGCTCGACCAGTTGATGGCCGGCCGCATGCCATGCACGGCACGCAACGAACCCAAGCTGACCAGCTGCTGTGGCAGACCACCGCCCGTTTCACGCGTCTCCAATGCCGGCACCCCATAGCTGAGCATGCTATTGAAGAACATGGCATCCTGTTCGAGCAGATTGAATGGATGAGCCGGCGTCAATGGACGCAGCTGCTTCAGCAGCACATTCGGATTATCGCGCAGCAAACGGAACGTGGTCCGCTCCAGGCCGCCATCCTCGGCCAGCGGCAAATAGAAGGCCTGCCACTCATCCGCCGCCTTCAGCTGCGTGAGTGTTCGCATCTCGATGCGATACTCGCTGATGCAGCCAAATTGCCGTGCATAATAATCGATGGCAGCGATCTGCTGGATGCCCGCACGCATCTCGATGCGACGCCAGCCCATGTGGACAATGGGCAGGGCATCGTATTCGAAGTGCGACAGATTCGAGCGTGGTGTATAAAAATTGCAGCTGGCATCGCCACACAGATTCGCATCGGAACAATTCGCCCGATCGGAGTCCAATTCGATTTGATTGGACTTCAAGCTGCCGCCCAGTGTTGCCTCCAGTTGCTCGCCCAGCTGCTGCAGCAATCGTATCTCCCGCTGCAGTGTGGGTATATTCTGGACAACCAGCTCGATGTTTTGCTGCTGCTGCTGCTGCTCATCTTGCTGCACGTCCAGCTTATCGTCCTGTCTCTGTTTCGGCTCCAAATATGGCTCTTGTGTCGACTTTCGACTGCTTTGCGACTCCAGCGCAGTTCCACTGCAGCTCGACGCATCGCTTCCCTCATCGGCCGACAGCTGCTGCAGCTCTTGCAGCTCTTGCAGCTCTTGCAGCTCCTGCGGCTCTTGCAGCTCCTGCAGCTCACCCGGCTGCTCGGCGCTGGGTTGGAGCATCTCACGCATTTGCTTCACCGGCTTGCACAAATAGACGAAACTCTGGTTCTGCTCGTCGGGCAAACGGAATGCGTCGGCCAGCTTCGTCTTGAGTGAATCATGGCTGCCACTGGCACTGCTGCTCCTGCTGCTGCTGCTGCTGGCACTGCTGCTGCTGCTGCTCCAGCTGCTGTTGTTCAGGCTGCTTGTGCTTCCCACGTTAATCCCTGCGACTGTTTTCATTTCTGTTTGCAACATTTCCTTATCCACTTCATTTGAATAGGCAGCGATTTTGGTGTTCTTCGGGAAACATGTTTTGCTCGGCGTTGCAAGTTTTTTACTCATATTTTTGTTGTTATTATTATTGCTGTTGTTGTTCTTGTTGTTGCTGCTGCTGTACTTGTTGTTCTTGTTGGGCAACTTGGCGACGCGTGGCAGAAAGTTGTTGCAACGCGTGGCAGGCGCACTTTCACAGGCATTCAAATGAGTTGCAACTGTTGTCACACTTGTTTCAGGCAAACGAGGCACATAATTCATAAGACTCTTCCCACGCTTGACACGTGCCGCATTTGCATCTAACAAAAGATCATTATTATTTCAAGCTACATCTTCGATCTTAACTTGATTTCATTGTTCATATTTATTACAGCAATCTCTTTAATGAATTAAGTTTATAGGAATTAGCTTGATTTCATTCGGATGGACTTTTCGATTTTTGTGCATTCTCTAAACTCCCTCTTAAGTGTATATATATATATATATATATACATATATATAGCTTAATATATATAGTTTAATGTTGAACTTACCCATCGAACCGCATTTCATTATTTCCGTTCGCGTATACGTCATTTTTGGCAACGATTTGCCACCCAGTTGAGTGGGTCCCTTTATCGGCATCTGTAATATCTGCTGGAGTCCATCCGATTCACGCTCCCGCCTCAGATGATTGAATCGTTCACGACTCATATTTTCGCGAATTTTGATTGCTTTCTCTTTGCGTATAATTGCATGTGTGAGTTTCGAGTTTATTTTCACTTGGTAAGATTCGATAAAAGGTGTTCTTTTTTATTGTGAGAAAAAAATAGATATTGTATTGTTTACGATGTGTGACAGAAAAATCATTTGGGGAGAGAATTTTTCAAAGATGTGCTCTGTTAGAAAACCCAAAGGCTTCCCCTCAAAATTCGACAATTTATTCAGAAATTCTATAAAGCCTAAGTGGTTTTCAAGCAACTGGAATTGCGATGCAAACAGCTTTGCTAAGAGGATACTTAACAAAATATATAATAAATATACAAATATCTAAAATTAATATAATTACAGTATTTGAATATTATATTCATTAAGTCATATTAGTTATGCTAGCGCTAACTTTTAGCTTAGGCTCAGGGTGCGGCTAAACTTTTCGACTATTAATAATAATAAATTACAATTAACAGCTTGGTTTTTATTTCTTTTTGTTTTCATTTTGTTTTTTTGCAAATATAACAGCGATCAAAAGTGTATTGGAGCGCCCGCATTCCGTGCGCTGCCCGGCATCGATAACTGGTGTGAGATTAACTGTTTGCGCTATCCGCCCAATTGTCCAGAGACGGCCTGCCACTGTCCGTAAGTAGTGCAGTAGTTGAACATAACCTCACTTTTGCTAGTGCGGTCTCTCTTCCACTTTAACCTCACACATTGATTGCTTGCAGGCAAGAGTGCGTTGCGATTGGTGAGCTGGAGGGACGCGAGGGCGCCGATACTTACTGCATGGACGAGTGCCTCAATTATCGATCGGATTGTCCACGCGATCGATGCCGTTGCTATTGAGAGAGCGCGAGCGAGAGAGCGAGTAAGATAGCGAACGAGAGAGCGAGCGAGAGAAAGTATATTAACTAGCTGTGCTGCCCAATTGCCAGAAAGGAGAACATGAAAACGAAAGGAGACAAAAACAAAATGCGAGTATTTTTTGGTAGCTGCATTTGAATTCGAAATATAAATAAATGCGATATTAATGTGAATGTGATTGAAAAGTGTTGTTGTCCATTTCCAAAATTAAGAATACTTTAATCTTTCCATGGGATTTGGTAAGATTTGAGTAGCCATTGAATAGAGCCATCAAATGAACAAGGAAGCAACTAGCAATTGCATAAAAGATAGAAAATCGCAAAGGATTTAAGAAAAGTTCATCAGCAACCGATCATCGTATGGAGTGGGGTTTGGCTAGAGTGATCCTTATAAACCATCAGCCAGCAAAGTTCCAATCAATTTAAAGATGGGCCAAATACCTTGCATCTGCCCATTAGAAATTTGGTAAGAAACTAACTGCTGGTTGCAGGGTATATCGTTGTTCATCCCACCCGACTATGGCATTCGTGTTTGGTTCATGTGATGGATTTGGTTCGATTTTATTTTGTAGAAATGCGCGCAATTTGTATGCAACATTGTTGTTGACAGTTGCTGGTCTCTTTGTTTGCTGTGCCGAATTTCAGTCATTTGGGCTGCACGGCATCCTCATAGAGAAATGGCCGCGTGAATGCCACCAATAGATCGCGCTGCTCCCGCAGCCGACGCAGCTCCGACAATGGAGTCGCCGTATCGATGCGCCTCACACGGAATAGCGCCGAAACGGTGCACGCGATTTGAGCCCAACGTTCGCTGGCGCGCGATCTGACCACATCCTCGTCGCACAGATGATTACCATAATGATGATGGCGCCTCTCCGCGAATGGAGCAAGTGTTGTAGTTGCGTTGGCTCTTCTTGTTCTTGTTGTTGTTGAGGTTGGTTTGCTTGTGGTTGGCTCCATTTGAAATGGCTCGCTGCGTATGAGAATCTCGGCATGCTCCTCGCGCACATCCTCCTCGCTGTCTTCGTGTGGCAGGGCCGCACAGGCGCCGCATCGGACATCGCTCACCTGCGCAAAACTGGATGCAATGCGTCGCAATGATGCTGATGCCATTGTTGCTGTGTGACGCAATCGTTCCAGATTCAGATTGGACAGCTTGTTGCCATAACTGGTGCGCAGCTCGGCGCGTTGACGACGCGCCACCTCATCTGATCCGATGGCCAGCCTTCTGCCCAGCGGCATAACGATGCTCCAGCGCTCCTCGAGCTGCTGCTGCTTCTGCTCCTGCTCCTTAGCCAGCGCCAATCAGTGATGCTGTAACCCAAAAAAAAAACAAAAAAAGAAAGAAACTTTTGCCGAATTTGTTTGCTACGAATTTTGACGAGTGTTCAAAAAGCACGACAAATCCAGCGCCAGCCTGGTTAAAATTTTAAACATATTTGGAGATCTTAGAAACCAGCAAAACAAAAAATACATCTAAATATCAGTTATAAATCAAGCATTTTATAATATATCACAAATTTATACAGCTGCCATATTAGAATCTGGTCGATTTTTGTTTGTATTTGTCTTCCAATCAAATTTGGATTCGAGCAGATGATAAGGAATTGTTTATGGAACATTTTTTATTTTATACTCTTATAATTAACAACCCGTCAATCAATCGCTCGAGCGTTGGAAACTAGATAGATAAACACTGAATGAATAGATAGAATGTATTAATTAACATATGGGATGGCGGGATGCCATCAAAACATCAGCTTCTTTTGGGGCATAACATTGCCGCGCACCGTTGTCTCGACGACCTTGCGCTTGAGGGCGGGCTTCTCATCGCCGGCGGCGGCTGGATTGGTGGCCTCCTTGGCCGCTAGTATGGCCGATGGCATTGGCAGCTTGGGTCCAACTGTGGGCGCGGGCTTATTGTGAAAATAGGGCATGGTGAGTGCCTCGCGACAGGAGCAACGCTTTAGCGGATTCATGGCAAAGAGGCGATGCATCAATGTGATCATATCATTGCCGGCAGCAGTGAATATATTTTCCAGTGGTGTGCCAACAAAATTACGAAATTGTAAATAATCATGGAGTTTACTGACATGCGGCCATTCGTTCGGTGTCGGTGTGCCGAGGACGCTAAAGATGCGCGTCAACTGATCCAGATCGGAGTCACCGGGCAGAAATGGTACACGCAACATGAGCTCGGCTAGAATGCAGCCAACGGCCCACATATCGACACCGGTGCCATATTGACGGGCGCCAAAGAGGAGCTCCGGTGAGCGATACCAGCGGGTGACCACGTGATGCGTGTAGATGCGATTTGGCGAACCAAACGATTTGGCCAAACCAAAATCACCAATCTTCAAGATGCCATCGCTGTTCACCAGCAAGTTGTTCGGCTTTAGATCGCGATGGAGTATCCAATTGACATGGAGATATTCGAGGCCGCGCAGCGTCATTATCGCATATGCCTTAATGTTTGCCTGTGTGAGTATTATCTTATTATCCTTGATGATCACCTCCAGATCGGTGTCCATGAAATCGAACACAAGCGAAACATTCGACAATCGTCCAAAGACATCCAGCAACCCGATAATATTCTCATGCTGCAGCTCCTGCAAGATTTTAATCTCACGCATTGCGGTGCGATTGATGCCATCACGTGCCTCATCCCGGCTGCCCGTCTTCATCTTCTTTACGGCTACAATTTGACTCGTTACAGTGTCGCGCGCCTTATAAACGATGGCAAACTGTTTCGTACGGGGACATAAATGAATAGAAATCTCTTAACAATAATAATATACTTGCGGGGGGGAAGGCGCACTTACCTGACCTTCGCCGAGAAAGGACAGCTTGGCATAGCGATCCTTTTTGTCATCTCCCACTGGCAGCATTAAAACAAGTATACCAAATTGCTGGCGCTTGCAAAAAGTTACAAATTGATGGGAATGCAACCGGCAAAAACCACCAAGCAAAACAAGGGCTGGGCAACATTCGCATATATCTATCGATAACATATCGAGAACAATGAACCCATGTCACGTCAAACATTGGTTTTTGAAGTTTGCCAAAGAGAATCAGCAAATATTTCTATTTCTAATTAATAAGAACTTCAAGTAATTACCTATCACTAAAAATATATCAAGCAAATAGCAGACAGCTTTTGTCTGCCTTGATATCGCTTCCCTAAATATCGATATATGATTGCAGCAAAAACATGGCGACTTTCGCAGCAACTCTGCGTTCATCATGTGCACATCTCTAGTCGGCGAAGACAGAAAGAGCATTTTTTTTGCTTTGCAGTTTTTCTATTCGATTATATTTGCCTACACACAAACAAAAGAAAACCAGAATGGATGTACGACCAAATCAAACCATTTACATAAATAATCTGAACGAGAAGATTAAGAAGGAGGAGCTGAAGAAATCGGTGTACGCGATCTTCTCACAATTCGGCCAGATACTCGACATTGTGGCGCTGAAAACATTAAAGATGCGAGGACAGGCATTTGTCATATTTAAGGAAATTGGCAGCGCCTCGAATGCGTTGCGCACAATGCAGGGTTTTCCGTTCTACGACAAACCGATGCGCATTGCCTACTCCAATTCCGATTCCGATATTGTGGCCAAATTAAAGGGCACATACAAGGAGCGGCCGAAGAAGGTGAAGCCGCCAAAGCCAGCTCCCGGCGTCGAGGAGAAAAAGTGAGTAGTTTGTGACGTTGAGTTGTTGTGACGACACATAAAATTCATACTTCAATTTTCATTTAATTAAAAAAAAAAAAATAGGGACAAGAAGAAGAAGCCATCGAATGCAGAGAATGCAAATCCGAATACACAAACGGAGCAACCACCAAATCAAATTCTATTCCTCACCAATCTGCCGGAGGAGACAAACGAAATGATGCTCTCGATGCTGTTCAATCAGTTCCCTGGCTTCAAGGAGGTGCGTCTCGTACCCAATCGTCACGATATCGCCTTCGTTGAGTTCACCACGGAACTGCAGAGCAATGCCGCCAAAGAAGCGCTCCAAGGCTTCAAAATAACGCCAACGCACGCGATGAAAATTACTTTTGCCAAAAAGTAATCGCTTCTCCCAAGACGCTCCAATGTTTTTCCTTATATTTATTTTTGGCTATATACTTACTATACGCCAGTATTATATATTGTATATATAATCGTAAATTGAGGAAAAATTCATTTCATGTGAATGGCTTAGAGACTTTACATTTGAACACACCTAAATGTAACAGCCTTTTTAACTCATAATTTTAAAGATAATTGGAATAAACAACACAACAAAACCCTGTAAATCACAGTTGCTTATTCTTCCATTTAAATAATTCAAAAAGATACATTTTAAACAATATCGAACGGTTATCTGAGACACGTCGAAGATTACATTCCCGATCCGTTCCTCTGCCTAATGCAAACGTCGCAACAAAATTATAATCTGATCACAAACAAATAAAATATACATGTATTTATATGGCACCCACCACTGGTATTTTGTGCTTAATGTTGTGATTTGCAAGGTTTCTCTTTTTTGTTTGTATTTCAATTTGGATTCGTTTGCAATTACCCGATTCTCGTTGCTATTGCTGTTGGTATTGTTAGTAGCAGCAGGACTCCAAGACGATGGCACGTTCGGCATATTGAGACGCCAGTTCGTCCAGTTTGGGTGCAATTCACTTGCAGTGGTCGCACCAGTCGGTATTAAAATCGATGACGATCAGCTTGTCGCCGGCATCTGAGATTTGCTGCTTTAAATCCTCTACGCTCTGCACCACATGCACCAGGCTGTTAATTCCGTTTTTGTATAGCTGCAAAATTTGTGCAATTTTGAATAAATAGACCAAAAATAAATAAAAATACACAAAAAAATACATGCACAAAATATTGTTGTACTTACGAAAATTCTGGATGTTGCCTACAACTCGGTCGAAATATAAATGGGAAGAAAGCTAAACTGACATTTAACTAACAGCACACAAAAAAAGGAAGAATATATATATAATATCATAGGATTAGCAACGGTTTTTATTAAGCTATCGATATCAGACAAGACTTTTTTGACTCCTAAAACTTTTTAAAAAATATCTTAATGCAAAACACACCAAGCGGAACAAACTGGAAAGGAATGTTTTGACTTCTGTTGAAGTAGAAGAAAAACTTTCACTGTGTAAAAATAGTGGAAATGGACTGCTTTAATGATAAACTAATAAATATATTAAGATTGTTACTATTATTATTAAAATAATATAATTAAAATGAAATCATAATAATATATTTTCAATTTCAAATTTTCGTTTTGTGTATTTTCCACAACCAGACGAAAGGCGCTTCAAGGCAACATCAGACGTTATGCCTCATGAGAGAAAAGAATACGTTTTCTCTGATGCGATGTTTTGCTCAAATCGGGTATGTTGGCAGCCCTACTGAACAGGAATATTACCGTTTACTTGATGAGCTTGCGAGTGCCGTTATGTGCAGAAATAAAAGAGCGGGAAAAATGCGCATGGGCCCCCAAGCTATAAATAGCAGTGCATCTCAAAAGCTAAGCATTCCCCGTACTTTCGTGCTGGTCGCATTCAAATTTAAGGCAGCAGAATTTGTGTAACTTTTCAACTTTGTCCATAAAAATGACTAACATTCGCTCGATGAACGATTTCAACAAGCGCCTCTCCGGTGCTGACGATAAAATAGTCGTTTTGGACTTCTATGCGACCTGGTGCGGCCCCTGCAAGGATATTGAAAAGTTTGTCAAAATGCTGGCTCGTCAATACGCCAGCAAAGCCATCGTACTCAAGATTAATGTGGACAAATATGACGAGCTCGTCGAAAAGTACAAGGTGCGCAACATGCCAACATTTGTGTTCCTCAAGGGCAACCGGAGCATGGGCAAAGTCATCGGCGCCGATGATCACAAGCTGGCCCACATGATGGCCAAACACTGCAAATGAGCAGCTCCCAAAGACGCAGGCGTTTTTAAGGAATAACCAAACAAAAAAAAAAACAAAAAATTGATTATTTTATTATATGTATTTTATGTTTTGTGTAACTTTAATTTAATTCCGTGTTCAATGTAAACTCAAAAATGCCATGATTTCTTATATGTTTATGCAAACTAACTAAATCGACAATAATAATAATAATAATAATAATGAGAACGATAAATAATAATAGAATATTGTAGCATTTATTTATTTATGCTTTCGATATAAATCAACTTCTTTCTTTTAAGTGCAAACCAAACGATAAGAAAACCAAATTTCTTTTACAGTGAAAATTAAGTTTTTTTCCCCACTCTTTTTGTAGGTTGGAAACGAATATGGAAAGAATTAAAATAAAAAAAATAAGCTTAGCAGGCTTGGAAATAAATCACTTTCTTTCAATTCTTCGTGTTCACAAATATTCCAAATCATTTTCATCACATACGAACAGCTTTATTTAATTTTTGGGAAACTTACTAAATTTTCAAGTGCAGCAGAACAAGAAAAATAAAAATCGACAGTTTTTTTTTCAATCACATCGAATTTGAGGATGTCCGCGTATCAAATTAAACATACGCCGTATTTCCGGCGCATGTTCAACAACAGTCGGCGCAACGGGCAGCTGCAGCGATTACGGGAGGAATACGAGCGCATCCAGGAGTTCAACGATCGCACCATCGAGCTGAAGATGCGGCAGGTGCGATTGAGGCGACTCTTTCGCTACATCGAGGACATCAATCAGGAGACGACAGCGACACCGATGACGACGGTGCCGGGTGCAGCCGGGACACAGGCGCACTCGCTGCGACGTCGGCAGACGCTGTTGCCACTGACGCCGGAGGAGCAGCATGCGCTGATTCGCAGACAACGTCTGACGGCGCTCGAGCGTGGCCGCGAACTTGGCCAGGAGATCTCGCGCCACAATGCCCAGCTAGCGGAGACCGGTGGCGGCTTCTATCTGCGCAGCGGACTGCGACCAATAGCCAAGCTGCGCGCAGCGGACGAAGCGAGATCTCTGGCACTGGAGCGACGTCAGCGCGCCGCCCGTCGCATCAGCTATGGCAATGAGCAATCGCGCTCGAATATCGAGCGCATTGTGCGGCGTCGCCAGCGGCAGCGAGCCATCGTCAATGCGACACCATCCGCATTGCTGATGCGCAACAGCAACAGCAACAGCAATGGACAACAGCAGCAGCAGCAGTTGGCTGAGCTACATCCGGATCTGGCTAAGCGTGCCATGTTGCAGCACCGTCTCGAATACGGTAACTCCCGCTCCAGCAACAATTTACATAGGCCGATTGGCAAATTGGCCACCGCTGGCTGCCTTCTGAACTGCATCTCTACAACGGGTGCGAAGATGGCCCAGGAGGATGCCCCTTACAACAACAACAGCAACAGTGGCAACGTTGTCGATGTGGATGCAGAGTCAAATATGCAGACAGCATCGAAGCAGTCCGATGACAATGTGCCCACCACCATCAATGAGGCATCGATTTCGGATCTGAGCGCTCCACATCGCTGGCATTGCATCTCGCTGACGCCGCCCTGGGATAAGGGCTTGCAGAAGCACCCGCCAGATGAGCAGTGGGCGACCAACATAAGCACCACCATTGACAACGATGAAACGGCGAACACTAGTTCGCCACAACTAACAGAAACTGCAACTGGAACTGGAACTGGAACAGGAACGGGGACAACAGACGGCACCTATCAAAGTATTCGTGGACCATCGTTATTGCAGGAAGACTTGTTGCATATAATGGAGCTGGACAATGGTTTCCAGGTGCCCCAAATGTATGTTATGCAACATAAGCCACTTGACCAATAGCATCACCATTATCGAGTCAAGGAGCAAGTGCATCCCCGAATCCGAATGCATCTGGTCATCTAACATTGGAACAATCCAGATTATTGAATACACATATTGAATATTAAGTTACTCTCTAAATTGAGCTGAAATCCAGCTCAATACAACATCAAAATGCTTATCCATATATGTATATAGTGCATGCAACCTAATATGATATATCCGATACATGGCCTATATATATATATATATATATACAAGGTCACAATACGATCGATTTGCTTACAGTCATATTAAGTATATAAACATGAAATAATTTGTAAAATAAATTCAAAATTAAATGTCAAATGAAAAGTTGATCGAAATTATAAAGGGTATATCTATATACCTAATAGATCCGTTCCTCGATTATCTTTCCTGCTCAAGCTTATCGTCTGCCTCCATTTTTAGCTTGCGCCACTTGAGTTCCTCGGGCTCGAAATTGAGCAGCCAGTTGGCGAGTGCCTTCTCATCGGATTTGTCAACTTTGTCAATTTCATCGAACATGTCCTCAAACTCTGGCGATGCAATTGGAAACATCTGCGACTCCAGCATTTCAAAGCTGTCAGCAACCCGAAAAAGTGCATCACATAATTCGATTGTCGATTCAATTTGTCGGATATCCGATTAAATAGGGACATTTACGTGGGCAGACGTTCGCGGATGTAGCGCAAGCGTTGACCGCGATTCGCCTCGCACGACTGTCGACTATAATTCTGGCTGCGTCCTGCCATTTTTGCATCGATCAGCAGATCGCTGATGGGCGTTTGAAACGAGCTTTGCTGTTCGCACAGGCTGACGAAGAGGATGCGCCACTCGTAATCATAGACGGTGGGATTGAATTCCGTTTCCTTTGTCGACGAACGCTGGATTGAATCGTATCATCTATACGAGGTGTGTTCAAAAAGTATCGCGAATTTTGTGTTTTTTTCAGATATTATTTATTTATTCATGAATATCTATTTTGTCCACTTCAAAGTAATCCCCATGAGATATTATACACTTGTGCCAACGGTTTTTCCAATCTTCGAAGCACTTCAAAAAATCATTTTTTTTTATCTTGTTCAGCTCCTCCTTCGATCCCGTCTTTATCTCGTCAAGCGTAGCGTAACGTCGTCCTTTCATGGGCCTCTTCAGTTTAGGGAACAAGAAAAAGTCACAGGGGGCCACATCTGGGGAATACGGTGGCTGCGGCATCATTAGTGTGTTGTTTTTGGCCAAAAAGTCGCGCACAAGCAACGATGTGTGAGCAGCGCCGTTATCGTGGTGCAAAAGCCAATTTTTGTTCTTCCACAAATCCGGGCGTTTCTGGCATTGCTTCGCGCAAATTGCGCATAACTTGCAGGTAATATTCCTTATTGAAGTTCTACCCTGTGGCAAGAACTCATGATGCACCACGGCATGAGCCAATCGATATGTCTAGCTCCTCAGCAACTTCTTTAACGGTGATTCGACGATTGGCCAATACCATTTTCTCCACTCCATTAATTTTTTCGTCTGTTGCTGAAGTGCTCGGGCGTCCGGCACGCTCTTCGTCGTTCACATCTTCTCGGCCTTCTGAGAACATTTTGTACCACCGATAAACGTTGCTTCGGTCCAAGGTAGCTTCTCCGCATGCCACAATCAACATTCGGAATGCATCCGCGCACTTAATTTCGTTTTTCACACAAAATTTGATACAGGTTCTTTGATCCATTTTTTTGAATAGGTAAAAATCGAAGACGATCCAAAACACGTGCAAGCAAAGCAGCTGTCAACAATTAAGTGAACATTCAAAATGGCCGAGCTTGTCGGCATAAATGAGAGACATGAGTACCAACATAACGCTACAAAAAAATCGAAATTCGATTATACGTAACCCGCGAAAATTCAAAATTCGCGATACTTTTTGAACACACCTCGTATATATAAATATGTAGATTTTAAACAATATATTTACATATTTTAATATACTGCATTCTAAATATCAAGTGGAATCTTACATGCTGTATTAGACTTATCATACTATTTGATTTGAATGGCAAATATAAAATAAACATAATAAAATTACATTAAGAAATTTTTGCAATGCTAAAAAGGTTTTAAAATTAACTTAGGCGCCTGAGCTAATCAAATGATGGATTGTATATATCGATAGATATCAATGTGAATATTGTTGGTGACATTATATCGGAAATACTAGATTGTTTGTTTCGATTCTAATTCTGTATATCGATACTTTGGGATGGTAACGCGGACATTTGTTTACGGCACGTGTTGAAATTCTTACCACATATAATTTATATTGCAAACGAGAAATATTATTGAAAATGGATAGCGAGGCAGATGACTATGAGCCCACCGACTCCGAGCAGGAGTACGATGAGGAGGAGCGTGTGCTATTGGACGACTTGCGTAAGGAGAGCAAGAAACGAGCCGAAAAGTTGCAAAACAAAAAACAGGAGATTCTAGCATTCAGCGAAAGTGATGATGATGAGGACAATGATGATGTGGCCGAATTGATGCGAGACAGTGATATTGAGGGTGCCGAAGATGACGAACGCGATCTTCCCGACACGATGGACTGGGGCAGCAACAAGCGAAGCTATTACAGCACAGATTTTGTCGATCCCGACTACAGCAGCTACAATGCTCAGGAAGAGGACATGGC
This sequence comes from Drosophila basisetae, assembly GCA_035041595.1. Taxonomy (NCBI): domain Eukaryota; kingdom Metazoa; phylum Arthropoda; class Insecta; order Diptera; family Drosophilidae; genus Drosophila; species Drosophila basisetae. Next base: position 3,208,677 of record JAWNLB010000114.1, read on the forward strand.
CAAGACCGAGGAGGAGGAGGCCAAAAAGATACAGCTGCGTCTGGCCAAGCAGCTCAGCGAGGCTGACTTTCAGCTGGATGACATGCTAGATCAGCTGCCAGCCGATGAGCAAGCATTGAAACATAAGAAGGCCACCAAAGCCATCAAGGTGACCACAGATCTGACGGGTCTAACAAAACGCGAACGCCTACAGCTGCTGCAACGCGACTCGCCCGAGCTGATGGGACTCAGTCAGGGCTTTCGCCAGCATTTGAACGAGGTACAGTCACTGACGGCACCGGTGCTGAACTATGTGCGGAATCATCAGGTGCCGATGGTGCCTGCCCTGAAGTTCGCCAGTCTCTATCAAAATGTGCTGCTCACCCACTGCTCGAATGTGTCGTTCTATCTGCTGCTTAAAGCCAAACGTCAGAGCATCAAATATCATCCGGTTGTTAAGCGACTTGTGCAGCTCAAGCAGCTGCGTAATCAATTGGAGCCGCGCTTCGAGGAGTATATACGACCTCAACTGGAAGCGCTGCTGGAACGTATTCAAGATGGGGATGCATTCACCGTACTGGATATGGCGCAGCGCAAGGCCAAACTGCAGATCCTTAATCAATATAATGATGAAGAGATGAATCAGTCTAATGATGAAGAGATGAATCAATCTAATGATGGCGAGCAGCAGAAGCAGCAACAGCTGCCGGAGGAAGCTTATGCAGATGAGGACGAGCAGGAAGAGGAGAATGCACGACGAGGCATCACCTATCAAATGGCCAAGAATAAGGGACTAACGCCGCATCGCAAGAAGGAGCTGCGCAATCCGCGCGTCAAGCATCGTGGCAAATACCGCAAGGCCCTCATTCGGCGCAAAGGTGCCGTGCGCAGCGTACGCAAGGAAGTCAAGCGCTATGGCGGCGAAATATCTGGCATCAAATCCACTGTCACCAAAAGTGTCAAGTTCAAAACATAATCCCTATACCACATACATATATGTATATTCCTTGCAATTACTAAACAGCCTTACACTTTATGTAGAATCCTATTTGCCTACATATATCCTGCTGCTTCTTCTTGTAGAATGTTCAATACGAACGAGGTTTTGGCAAAAAATCTTGGATGTCAGTTATAAATTTGTAGCCACTAAGCTTGACCGTTAAATGACTGAATTAAATGTGCAAACATTTCGGGATGTTTGGCCAATCTTAATCAATCACATCTATGTTCTTCCGAGATTCTTGGAGATCTGAGCGATCTAAAATAATATATTAGCCAAGTGTTTTGGTATTGTAAAATTTTATTCAATTAGGTCACAATGATTTCTTTCCGAACAACATATATATATATATATATATATATATATATATATATATATATTTGTTGTGATTCATGTTTAAAATTCGCATTCAGACACATACATTTATTACGAATTATTATTGTATGTAAACATCTAGATGATGCCATTCATTTGTTGGGATGAGGAGAGCGCGATAGAAATTTGTATGAAAATAATTGAAACATCAAAATTCTTGATATGGATAATTTATAAAATATATATATTCTTCTCCATTAAATTCGCGAGTGTCTTCAATTCGTTTGTAAGTGTGTGTGTGTGAAGGAACATCTTATATATATATAACTTAGAAATGAAATTTGTATGGACTAGCATACCCATAGAGCGATAAGTGTGGTTCTAAAAATTGATCGATCATTTCTTATACATAATTTATATGTTAAAGAGTTTCCGAAAGTCATCGTTTGACTTTGGAGCAACCGCCGGCTGTTCTGTCTCTTTGGCAGCCTCTGTATCCTTATTAGCGACGCTCTCCTTGCCATTGGCCGCATCGCCGCCGGATTTTGTGCCATTGGCATCTCCACCATCTGTGCTATTGGTGGCAGTATCATCATCAAGCTCCAGTTTCTTTCGACGCTTCGCGCCCTGCATTAACAGCTTGGTGGGTATTAGCGATGTTTGGGAGCACCGCTTCTCTGGTCTTGCCGTTGAAGCAGCTCCTAATAATTTTGATGATCCAGATGCTGCTGCTGCTGATGTGGATGCGCTAGGAAAATTTTTGGGTGGCGGATTCGAAATGGAAACTTCAATCTGCAAGAGAATTGAGAACCGTTTAGTCATGCATGATGCAGGGATTATCAAAATATTCGTCTTACGTTTAGACCGCCAATATTGACTCCATCGCCAGAGATGACTGCCTTTTGAGCCGCCTCCGGATTGTCATACTCAATGTACGCAATCAACTTTTTCTTGTGGTTCCTTTGGATCCAAAGAGAAGAATTCATCTTAATTAATTGCCTTCGATTGACTACTTGTGTGTCTACTTACGGTTTGTGTACTAAACGCACATCCTGAATAGGACCAAATGCTGCAAATACCGCGGTCAGATCCTCTTTGGTGCAGCGGGGATACAAGTTCTTGATGAAAATCTTATTGGTTTCCAAGCTTGCTGCAATGCAAATGATTTTTTATTAGATAGATTTAAGCCGATATGGATTACATCAACTCACATGAATACTTAAAGTTGGACTCTTTCGACTCATTCGAAGTTGGTGTTGTTGCTGCTGGTGTTGGTGGCGGTGGTTTCTTTTGTTCCTTCTTCTTGGTTGTGGGCACAATCTCCCTTTTGACTGCCTGTTGTGTGGGCTTTTTGCCTGGCTTTTGGTACGGCGTTTGCGACGGATGCTGTATTTTCCACGGTGTACGGTAATCGAATATAGAATCCATGACGTACGCCTTCCTATACAACTGGCACTTCGCAATGGTCTCGAAGGTGCCAAAGCAACGCTCCTTGCACCGATAAAGCTCCAACACCGCATTTAGATCCGATGCCGTTGATAGCGACATTAGAGCCTGTCGCAGTATGGTGGTTGTCTTATGGCCGCCATTGAATTCACTCTCCATTTGGGCATAGGCCAGCCACAAGTGGCTCTTATCATTGCTGCCCGGATAATCTGCAAAGAATGGGACAAGTGTTAGCATATAATACGAGTATAAAACACATTATATACTTTATACGCACTCATTATTTCGGACCAGATGGCGGCGCCATTGTTTGGACTATTTAGCTTTGCATACTCGACCTGTGCCCAGAGCTGGAGCACTTCGTAGCTAGTGTCTGCCCGGTCGCCATATTGATCAGAGAGACGATCCCAAGCCTCACGGAATGCGACGCGCAATTGATCCACCTATCGAACGATTCGTTATATTTTGAAATGTTATACAAATTTGTAATTTGCAATAAGCACCTGTTCTTCATCCTCAACGTTGGTCCGTCGCACACGATAGGCCAAATAGTCGAGATGCAGCTCAACTGTCATTTCTATAAACGGCTCGATGCGCTCAAAGTGTCGGTTCAGTTCCTCATCAATACGTTCCAAGCTGAGATCATAATGTTCCATCAGTTGCAAATACTTGTGATTGATCTGGATGCTTGGCTTTGTGCGTAGAGCGCGTGTGATAAGCTGGAGCGGTTTGCTCCTTAAATAGCCATCGTTTATCTCCGAGTGGATCTCCTCTTTGCCGTTAGATTCCAACGGCTTCGACATATATGCTATGTAGTCCAGCCAGAGGCCAGAATCAGTGGGATATTTGGCCAGACACCGCTCGTAAAAGTATTTGGCCAAAGTGCATTTGATTTTCGTCGAGATGAGCAAAGTGTCTGCCTTCAAGATGTACATCTCCTGCAGCCATGCTGTGTTCTCGGTACTAAACTCTAATGTCTTCTTGAACTCATCAATAAGCTGCTCAATCGAATCCAACTGTTCCTCGTTGCAATTCCAGGTGACACACTGGGCGCACATCGTTTTCTCAATTAACTCAATTTCCTCCTGATCCGATAGCAAGCCCAGCGCTTCACGCAAATCCTTGATGAAATCAACACGCTCTAGCCCATAATCAGCCAGTACCTTGGCCCACATCAAATGCTGCTCCACCAGTTGCTCCTCAAGCAAACTCTTCACAACAAACTCAGCAAGTGGTTCATCTGTGTTTCGTGTGAGAAAGATTCGAAACTAGATTATTTAAATATAACATTTTGTATAGAACTCACCATAGTGACTGGATAGGGCTCTGGCGCATTTTCTATGAAAGACTGCGCACTCCGCTGGTGTTTGGGTGACCACCTTTAGGGCCTTAAGATATTTGAGCCAGATATACGGCGGTATAACGGCATGCTGATCGAACTCTGTGATGGCAATCTCAATCTTTTCAAAGACATTCATTTCGCTGTAATTGGTAAAGAGTGAAAGAGCGGCAAGAATTAGCATCGAGACCATATACGAGGTGTGTTCAAAAAGTATCGCGAATTTTGAATTTTCGCGGGTTACGTATAATCGAATTTCGATTTTTTTGTAGCGTTATGTTGGTACTCATGTCTCTCACTTATGCCGACAAGCTCGGCCATTTTGAATGTTCACTTAATTGTTGACAGCTGCTTTGCTTGCACGTGTTTTGGATCGTCTTCGATTTTTACCTATTCAAAAAAATGGATCAAAGAACCTGTATCAAATTTTGTGTGAAAAACGAAATTAAGTGCGCGGATGCATTCCGAATGTTGATTGTGGCATGCGGAGAAGCTACCTTGGACCGAAGCAACGTTTATCGGTGGTACAAAATGTTCTCAGAAGGCCGAAAAGATGTGAACGACGAAGAGCGTGCCGGACGCCCGAGCACTACAGCAACAGACGAAAAAATTAATGGAGTGGAGAAAATGGTATTGGCCAATCGTCGAATCACCGTTAGAGAAGTTGCTGAGGAGCTAGACATATCGATTGGCTCATGCCGTGGTGCATCATGAGTTCTTGCCACAGGGTAGAACGGTCAATAAGGAATATTACCTGCAAGTTATGCGCAATTTGCGCGAAGCAATGCCAGAAGCGCCCGGATTTGTGGAAGAACAAAAATTGGCTTTTGCACCACGATAACGCCCCTGCTCACACATCGTTGCTTGTGCGCGACTTTTTGGCCAAAAACAACACACTAATGATGCCGCAGCCACCGTATTCCCCAGATCTGGCCCCCTGTGACTTTTTCTTGTTCCCTAAACTGAAGAGGCCCATGAAAGGACGACGTTACGCTACGCTTGACGAGATAAAGACGGGATCGAAGGAGGAGCTGAACAAGAAAAAAAACAAAAATGATTTTTTGAAGTGCTTCGAAGATTGGAAAAACCGTTGGCACAAGTGTATAATATCTCATGGGGATTACTTTGAAGGGGACAAAATAGATATTCATGAATAAATAAATAATATCTGAAAAACACAAAATTCGCGATACTTTTTGAACACACCTCGTACACATACTGAAAATCGTAAGAATTCAAAAGGGATTCCGCTTACAATGCTGTGAGGCACAGTTCCATGAACTGTTTGTAGCGTTTTCGCGGCTTGGCCAGTTGCATAGCAAAATCATCCTCTAGCTTGTGTTCTTCTTGCGAATGCAAATCACTGTCGCTGTCGCTCAGCGAGTTAACAATGCTAACGTCGCTCTCCGAATCCGATTCTGCACGGACACTGCCGCTGTCATCGCTGCCAGAATCGGAGCTGATTTCGATTGGCTGCTCGTTTAGGATGTTGTCTGGTTGGGCCTCGCCAGCTGGAGCGTTCTTCTGTAAGAATTTCATGTTTTGCAATTGTTGTGCTTAGAAAACCAAATATTGTACTTTTGCCGAACTTACATCAGCTCCACTGGCCATTTCACAAAAATGTCTATTATTGAAATTTGAGAATTGGAAATGAAATTTTTTCCCGTTTTCTTCCTTATTTATTAATGTTTGCCAGCCGTTCGGGAGTTATTTGACCAGTTCACTTAGTTATAGAAAAAAAAACACCAAAGGCTGAAATACTTGCTTAATTGCAAATTTTATTTTTGTCAACAGCTCTTTTCTGGCAAGTGAATGAATGCTGATGACAACTAGAGATGCCCTAATCCTGTTGATAAGCGTTCGCAGTCACACAGCCAATAGCCAAGTATCGATGATTTTGTTCACAGTTTTCAAATAATATGATAATTCGATTGTAACGCCAGCAAAAATTAATTAATTATAATTGTTCAAGCATTGGTATCGTCTCCTATTGAATGGAATTACATTTTTCTTCCCCTATTTCGTTAGTTTTTCCCAACGTTGAGATGCAACAGATTGATTTGTATTAGCAATTTGAGCAATCTGTGAGCCGATACAATGGGCAAACTATCGTACTATCGTTCAGTTATTTTTCATGTTATCGAGAAGAAAAAAATGGTAATGTTTTGCAGCCCTGCGGTTGCGTCTGTGATTCCCGCCAAAAGTATAACTGCATAGGGCGTGCGACGGCTGCTAATCGCCTGCTTGTTTCATTGTTAAGTTATTGTTGAAAATGGCACACGACGCGGAACAGTACATTAAGGATATACAGCGCGAGTATGTGGATTTTCTGGACGATGACGAGGATCAGGGCATCTATGCGGGCCACGTGAAGGACATGATTGCCGAGAAGAGCAAGCGCCTGGTTGTCAATATCAACGATCTGAAGCGCAAGAATCAGCAGCGCGCCCTCGGTCTGCTGAGCAACGCCTCCGATGAGCAGCTGGCATTTGGGCGTGCCCTCAAGGAATATGTGTCGACTGTCGATCCCAGCTATGCGAAAGCTCACGAGGATTTCTTTGTGGGCTTCGAGGGATGCTTTGGCAATCGTCATGTGACGCCACGTTCCCTGACATCCATCTATCTGGGCAATCTGGTGTGCGTGGAGGGCATTGTCACAAAGGTGTCGCTCATCCATCCAAAGGTTGTGCGCAGCGTCCACTATTGTCCAGCGACGCGCAAAGTGCTCGAACGCAAATACACAGATCTGACCTCATTCGAGGCAGTGCCATCGAGCGCCGTTTATCCCACCAAGGACGATGATGGTAATCTGCTGGAAACCGAATTCGGTCTGTCTGTCTATAAGGATCATCAGACACTGACCATACAGGAAATGCCAGAGAAGGCGCCAGCTGGACAATTGCCACGCTCCGTGGATATTGTTTGCGATGATGATCTTGTCGATCGCTGTAAGCCAGGCGATCGCGTCCAAATTGTTGGCAATTATCGGTGTCTACCCGGCAAGCATGGCGGCTACACCTCTGGCACCTTTCGCACTGTACTCCTGGCGAACAACATCTCGTTGCTGAGCAAGGATAGCAATCTGGATATCTCACGGGAGGATATTATGCTGTGCAAGAAACTGGCCAAGAACAATGATATATTTGAGCTGCTCAGCAAGAGTCTGGCACCGTCCATCCATGGCCATACATTTGTTAAGCAGGCCATACTCTGCCTGCTGCTTGGCGGTGTCGAGAAAGTTCTGCCCAATGGCACTCGCCTCCGTGGCGATATCAATGTGCTGCTCATCGGTGATCCCTCCGTGGCCAAGTCGCAGCTGCTCCGCTATGTACTCAATACGGCACCGCGTGCCATACCAACAACGGGTCGCGGCTCCAGTGGCGTTGGTCTAACAGCTGCCGTAACCACGGATCAGGAGACGGGCGAACGTCGACTGGAGGCCGGAGCGATGGTCCTTGCCGATCGTGGCGTTGTCTGCATCGATGAGTTTGACAAGATGAGCGACATTGATCGTACGGCCATTCACGAGGTGATGGAACAGGGACGCGTCACCATTTCCAAGGCTGGCATACATGCCTCCCTCAATGCACGTTGCTCGGTGCTGGCGGCCGCTAATCCTGTCTATGGACGTGTAAGTACTTCAATCAACCTACATTCTCGTCAAGCACAAAGTTAATGTTAAGGTTAATAATATGCTTCACTTTTAGTACGATCAATATAAGACGCCAATGGAGAATATTGGTTTGCAGGATTCGCTGCTCTCCCGTTTCGATTTGCTGTTTGTCATGCTGGATGTCATTGATAGCGATGTGGATCAATTGATATCCGATCATGTGGTGCGCATGCATCGCTATCGTAATCCCAAGGAGGCCGACGGCGAACCCCTGACCATGGGCAGCTCCTATGCCGATTCGCTGGCCTTTGTCTCCAACACGGAGGAAGTATGTCAACAACCCCTTTACCATTTTAGTATTATTACAATGTTGCTTTGCAGAAAAAGGATACGGAGGTATATGAGAAATATGATGCACTGCTGCATGGTAAATCGCGCAAGCGCCACGAGAAGATACTCTCCGTGGACTTTATGCGCAAATACATACACATTGCCAAGTGCATGAAGCCGAAGCTGACGGAACAGGCCTGCGAGGCTATCGCCAATGAATATTCCCGTTTGCGCTCCCAGGAAGCTGTCCAATCGGATGTCGCACGCACACAACCAATAACGGCGCGTACGTTGGAAACGCTGATCCGTTTGGCAACGGCGCATGCTCGCGCCCGCATGTCCAAAACGGTGACCATGGACGATGCCCTTGCGGCAATCGAGCTGGTGCAGTTTGCCTACTTCAAGAAGGTGCTGGAGAAGGAGCGTGCCAACAAGCGGCGTCGCAATGGCGCCTCCTCCGACGAGGAAGAGCAAGAGCAGCAGCAGCCGCCGCAGTCGTCGTCCACAGGTGCCACACAGACACGTTCACCGACGCGCCGCCCCAAACGCACACGCCTCGAACCCGACACGGACGCCATGTACGACAGTGATGAGGAGGATATTGAGACGCCACAGCCAGATGCTGGCGATCTGACACGTCGCGAGACGCGACGCTCGCTGCCGTCAACCAGTGTCAACGGCACGGCCAGTCAAATCGGTACGGAGACTACCTCCAGCAGTGGCGCCAATTCAACGCCCGCCACAATTACGGATGCACGTTTGGGCATATTTAAGAATGGATTGCAACGTTTGTTCCGCGAGGCACGCGAACAGAGCCTGCCGCTGCATCGCATCACGGCTGCCATCAATGAGAATAATGCGGACCAATTTGCACCGGGTGAAATCGATGCCGCAATGCATCGCATGACCGAGGACAATCAGATAATGGTCGCCGACGATATTGTCTTTCTCATCTAATCTTGTCACATTTCCAGCGCATATCTGCATATCAAGACACACTCATCCAATTTGATTGTTTCTCCCTCATTTCCGTACAAATTTTTATGTTTATTTTTTTTTTTGTTTATCTGAATATTTATAATAAAAACTTGGAGCTCTCATGCAATTCAATGTTATCTCTTTTTTGAAGTGGTTTCTCTTGTCAGCCATTGGCATTGATAAGATTTGATGATTGGCGAGGCAACAGTTGAGTTCAGAATCCAAAACTTAATTTTATAGAATTTCTCTTTTTTTTTTTTAGTTTATTTTTTTCTTGATTAATTTAACATTTGGAGTATTTTAAGACCAGTTATTTTGTAAGTTTCACATTAAAAAAAAGAAAGAAAATTGTTTAGCTGCAAAAATGGTGTAACTTAAAAACTAAAAGTGAATTTCGATTGGACACTGGAATTAGCAGATTACAAAAAAAGGAAGTTCAAATTGGAAGAGTTTTGAATAAAATCAACTTCAGCATTATTGCAAAATGGGCGAAAAAAATGCAACTCGCAGATTAATATCAACTGTTGTTTATTTTTACATTAAAAGGAATAGTTTTGGCAATGCCTTGAGCTTGGCCAGAAAAAGAGGCTATTTGGCTGGCAGTGCAGACAAAATCTAGCCAAGTTAACACTTAGTACATATACAAATTGAAGTAATTGGTTAAAAAGATTTGTGGGATATGGTTTAATTTGTACACAAAATCGATGAGCTTACAGGCTAAATATGTATATATAGGGATATATAAGGAAACGAACAAACAACACACACACACATACACACATATACACACACACACACACACACACATACACAGATGTAAATATAATGTATATACTATATCTATCGTCTAGCCTTGATTTGAGATGAATTTTCTATTGTTAAAACTGCCTGGCAATTGAACAACTGAATACATATAGAGTATATATATATATAGAAATAAAAATTGGGATTTTTATTTAGCTAACGCGCACTCTGCACACACAAACGATCAAAGATTCACAACATTCTTCAAATCGGAGGGCAGCAGTCCCTTCATGCATTCAATTTGGGCTCGTATCTGCCGCTGAGTCGTATTCGCATTGGCCTCCAGCCGTGTTTTATCACTGTAGAGATTCAGTTTTTGTTTCAATTTGAGTATCATATCAATTATTTCCACCTCCTGCTTGTCGTGCGCCCAGTGCTCCAGATTCGCTTCGGAAAGCGCCTGCAGCTGTAGATCCTGCAATGTTAGCTGCAGCTCCCGATGCCGCGACTCATACCAACCACGGAAATTCGATGAGCGAAAGAAACGCCTATAGAGTCCCTTCCAGTCGCCCTTGAGAGTGGACGTGAGCTGTGGGCCGGCCGTTTCGAGTGTGGCCAGAAAATCTTCCAGCTTAAATGAGCTGGCATTGGGCGCCGACTTGAACGGACTAATGTCCTTCTGCAACGGCATCAGCGATGCCATATAACGCTCCAGCGGTATCATAAAACTCTGCGTCAGCTCCAATAGATGTCGACGGATTAGAGCCGTTTGCACATGATCCGGTCGTTTCGTCTTCATGCCAAGCAGCACCTTCTTAATCAGCGCCTTATCCTTCTTCAAAAATGGCCTATACTTGCTGTGCAATCCAGCGATGGAACTATCCCCAGCTGCACTCACGCTACCATTCAATATGTTGTGATTGTTGCCAGTCGGCTGCGGAGGCGGCAATTTTGAATTGTTCGCGTTTCGCGTATTCTTGTGCAACTGCATCAGCTCCTGTTGCTGCTGCTGCATGTTCTTCTGCAAGTGCACAAAAGATCCAGTTAAATAACGAAGGGACAAAGAGAGATTAGGTATACGAGATGTGTTCAAAAAGTATCGCGAATTTTGAATTTTCGCGGGTTACGTATAATCGAATTTCGATTTTTTTGTAGCGTTATGTTGGTACTCATGTCTCTCACTTATGCCGACAAGATCGGCCATTTTGAATGTTCACTTAATTGTTGACAGCTGCTTTGCTTGCACGTGTTTTGGATCGTCTTCGATTTTTACCTATTCAAAAAAATGGATCAAAGAACCTGTATCAAATTTTGTGTGAAAAACGAAATTAAGAGATGTTGGACTCTGTCCCCGACGACCCAAATTTGCTCCAGAGGGTCATAACTGGTGACGAATCGTGGGTTTATGGTTACGACGTGGAAACCAAAGCTCGATCATCTCAATGGAAGCTGCCGCACGAACCAAGACCGAAAAAAGCGCGCCAAGTTCGGTCGAATGTGAAAGTTTTGCTGACAGTTTTCTTCGATTGCAGGGGCGTGGTGCATCATGAGTTCTTGCCACAGGGTAGAACGGTCAATAAGGAATATTACCTGCAAGTTATGCGCAATTTGCGCGAAGCAATCCGCCAGAAACAAAAATTGGCTTTTGCACCACGATAACGGCGCTGCTCACACATCGTTGCTTGTGCGCGACTTTTTGGCCAAAAACAACACACTAATGATGCCGCAGCCACCGTATTCCCCAGGGATGGCCCCCTGTAACTTTTTCTTGTTCCCTAAACTGAAGAGGCCCATGAAAGGACGACGTTACGCTACGCTTGACGAGATAAAGACGGGATCGAAGGAGGAGCTGAACAAGATAAAAAAAAATGATTTTTTGAAGTGCTTCGAAGATTGGAAAAACCGTTGGCACAAGTGTATAATATCTCATGGGGATTACTTTGAAGGGGACAAAATAGATATTCATGAATAAATAAATAATATCTGAAAAAACACAAAATTCGCGATACTTTTTGAACACACCTCGTATATTGTTTGCATTACCTGATTGTCCACCAGGCGCAGCATGTGCGGCCAATCTTTGAGCAATTTGACAAAGAACGGATTTGTGACACCCAAAATCACAGCTGGTATGGGACGGTTGACGCACTCCTGTGTAAACTCCCTGAATTCGCTGTCGTGTATGGTGAAATATGGACGCGCCTCGGCACAGTATTCGAGTGGTGCTATCAACGCAACCAGTGCCTGAACCATGTGTGAGCAATCTGCCGGTGAGGTGCCCACAACGACAATCGGTTCCGCCGTAATTATCAGCTCCCACAGCGTATACAGATGCTCCATTACAAAGCTGAGACTGTGAAATAGCTCCAATTCGTTGACGGAAGCGAGCACCTTAACCGATTTGGGCATCTCTGGCGGCGACGACGACTGCAGTTGTTGTTGCATCTCTAGCTGCTGTTGCTGCTGCTGATTGGTGGAATTCAATTTGCGCGTGCTGCTACTGGCCTTGGGTATGCAGATCTGATAGTTACACTCCAGTAGTGGCAACTTAAGCATCGTTCCAGTCAACAACAACGGCCACTGGGTGTTGATCTGTTGACAGGCTCTGTGGAGCAGCCCGTTGCCCTCTTCGAAATATTTGGGCGCAAGCTGGGCGAGTACATCATAGTACAGATTGAAGAAGGGCAAACGTGTGATAATGATTAGACTCTTCTGGAAGTAGCCGCGCGGCAAATTGGGATCACGTTTCTGGCGAAAATAAACGAAGCCCCAATAGTGGCTGCTATCGTAGCGGATTGCTGGCGCACAATCTCCATTGTAGTGTAGCATCGTTGTCGGTGTTTTATGTTTTGCGGTGTTTAACGCACGGAGACGCATATGGAACTTGGTGTCGCCCATGCAACCGGAATTGGAGTCGGGAAAGGCCATGTAGCAAATGTTGCTCACCTCCTGTTCTGTCGGCATAAATGACGGCGGATAAACGTATTCCAGCGCCTGGCCTAGATTCAGATCGAAGGTGACAACACAGATGCAATGCATCCATTGTGATAAGCGTATCCAATCTTCCTCTGTGGATACGCTTTTTGTTGTTGTTCTGCTCCTCTCGCCAGCAGCATCCCTGTCTGCATCGGCAGCTGTTGCCTCGATGTTCATGATTTGTAAATCTTTGGCCAATATTGGTTAGATTGTTAAACTCTGCATGTAAATTGCTTAATTCTACTTTCACTTCAATGTTAATGTTATTTATTTGTGCTTGGCGAGCGAGCGTTGCCATGCATTTGTTGTCGCTCAGTCTGGCAGCGCTCTCTCTCGTCCTCTCTTTCTCTCATAAGCACGCTCAACGATAACTTATCGACTTTTACATCACTAATCGATTTGACCGCCGTTAGCTCTCAAATGGTATAATGGTTTGAATGACCTTTAAAGGTGTATTTTAATATTATGATTTAAAAAATGGATCATCAAAAATGGCAAGACATAAAATAAACCGATCGAGAGAATATTTTACGTATACGATTGGTTTTTAATTTAAACTTCAATTTTGTTCCTTTAAGGAAAGCATTTTATGTTTATTTGCAGCACTAGTATTGAATTTAACATAATTCAACTGTGCCAGCCAAACGACGGTTCTGTGGGATGATATCCACGTGTGTTTTATATTCCTGCGAGTGGCGATAGTCAAGTTTGAACTGTTCGAATTTATCCCAACCGCTTAAATTGTAATCCAGGTGGAATTCGAGATGCATTTGCAGATCCGATACACGTTCCACGCAAAACTTAAAATCGGTATTCGTATTCACGTGATGCAATATGGCCTTGGCTATCTGATAGTTGCACGTCTTCACATTTACATACCCATCCGCCAGCAGCGCCGATATCTATAAAGGTATTATTAAAAGCATTATGGTTGTTCATCACAACTTGTCTTATGTGCCTACACTTGCCTTTGTGGGTAGGCGCCAGGCAATGATAGTTCACCTTGACCACCTTGCCCAGATTGACTACGACGCATCAAATAAAAAGAGATAGAGAGAGAAAGAGAGACATTGAGTGTGTGTGACAGAGAGAGTAGAGGCAAGTGTTGATTCGTCTCTGTTCCTTCCACATACCAATTGTTAGCAATACGAATGCATTCGCATATTTAGGGGAATTGCTTGTTGACACGCTTGTCCTGGTAGACGCCCTGCACCTCGCTTGCGACGCACTCGAAGAAGTGTTCGAGCATTGAGCACAGGCTCTCCAAATATTGCTCCTTACAGCTCAACAAAATGATGTTAAGCAGTAGGCACATACGAGGTGTGTTCAAAAAGTATCGCGAATTTTGAATTTTCGCGGGTTACGTATAATCGAATTTCGATTTTTTTGTAGCGTTATGTTGGTACTCATGTCTCTCACTTATGCCGACAAGCTCGGCCATTTTGAATGTTCACTTAATTGTTGACAGCTGCTTTGCTTGCACGTGTTTTGGATCGTCTTCGATTTTTACCTATTCAAAAAAATGGATCAAAGAACCTGTATCAAATTTTGTGTGAAAAACGAAATTAAGTGCGCGGATGCATTCCGAATGTTGATTGTGGCATACGGAGAAGCTACCAAAACACGTGCAAGCAAAGCAGCTGTCAACAATTAAGTGAACATTCAAAATGGCCGAGCTTGTCGGCATTAGTGAGAGACATGAGTACCAACATAACGCTACAAAAAAATCGAAATTCGATTATACGTAACCCGCGAAAATTCAAAATTCGCGATACTTTTTGAACACACCTCGTATCTGCTATCTTTTCATTTGTGGAATCGAATATCTAATATTCGTGCTTGCGAAAATCGATTACAATCGAACATTAAAATAAGCTATCGTACAGCGCTATTGCAAATATCGGTTGACTGTAGAATACCATCACAAATGAGCATTTGAGGCCAACAAAATAGAAATTTGCCAAAATGCCGATTGGAGTTTTTAAATCTGTGCGCGAAGTAAGCAGCGAGGATACGGTAAGAAAAATAAGCTACGCCAATAAAAACAAAGAAAATCTTTAGAGCTTTGGTGTCGTTGCAGGTGCATGTAGCCGCCAATTTACTGCAGCAGAATGCCGCCAAAAAATGGAAGACGCAGGGAAATGGTGAGAAATGCGCTTATGTTATCCTTGAATTCGAGGAAGCGCAGCAAATAACTGGAATCGATATTGGTAACGAGCATGCGGCATTTATTGAGGTGCTCGTGAGTAAAACTGGCTGCCAGCCGGCTGACTTCAAGGAGCTTCTGCTCTCCAGTTCATTTATGACGCCGATCGAGAGCAAAAATTCGAGCAATTTGAATCGTGTACGTTGCTTCAGTGGCGAAGCTTTGAACCCCGCAAGGCTAGCAGAGAAATGGAAGCTGGTCAAGATTGTGTGCACGCAGCCATTTAACAAACATGTCCAATACGGTCTGTCGTTTATCAAGCCACATGTTAGCGGTGCAGCTAAGCCAAAATCCATGCTGCCCGACAGGTTAAAAAACAATCTGCTTACTGGTGGTGGTGGCTTGGCCTTTAAGTTGCGCGAAGAATCCCCAGATTCAGAGTCAGATGGCAAGGCATCCTTGTCGCTGTTTCAGCGCTGGAAGGCGACACGAAATGACGACAATAATGCCAAAGCCGCTGTTAGCACAGCAGCTGCGATACGAGATGCTGGCTCGCCGGCTGCACTGCGGCGACGAAGTGATGCACAATCAACATCATCGCCCATTATTAAAGTAACCGATGCCCCAGCCTCTGCCTCTGTATCTGAAGCCACATCAAGCAAGACGGAAACGAAGTCTCGCTCTGCCAAACAGCTGCAGGAAAAGGAACACAAGTTGGACAAACAAAAGCCGAAGACAGCAATGTCCACTGCCACCAAGGAATCTCCTAGAGCGACAGTTGTGTCCGCACCGAAGCGCATGTCCTCATCGCCAGAGGACACTCCAAGCAAGCCAGCTAAAAAGCAAAAAACTTTAATTGAGAAACCGATACAATACGTGCCATTTGATCAGCTGCTGCGTGGCGTTGTTTTGGTCATCAGTGGCATACAGGTTAGATTATTATTAAATATATATTTGCTGTATATATTGATGCTAATATATATTTCTCTATACAGAATCCAGATCGTGCGGACTTGCGTTCAAAGGCCTTAGCGTTAGGCGCTAAATACAAAGCAGATTGGGAATCGGGCTGCACGCATCTGATGTAAACTAATATGTCATCAAAAGCTAATTGTTTGACTAACTGAATTGTTGAATGATTCTGTGATTGATTTACTGATCTTAGCCTTTAAGCTGATCAAGAATTCTTTATTTATTCCTGTCAGCTGTGCGTTTCGGAATACACCCAAATACAATCAGGTGAGGGGCAAGGGAAAAATTGTGACTCGCAACTGGATCGAGAAGTGTTATGCGCTGAAAAAGTATTTGCCCTGGCGTCGCTATGCACTGGACACCAACGAAGTGGGTCAGCCCGAAAGTGATGAGGAGCTGTTCGATGAATCGCTGAAACCTATCGTAATGGACAAAGCTGATGCTGCTTCTGATGTTGACAAGGATGTGAAGATGGTTGCAGCGGCAGTTGACACAAACATTGAGGACAAGATGCAGCATGGACATTCTTCTGGCCCCGACACAGAAGATGAACTCGAACGTGTTGCTCAGCGTAAGTCGTGAATATTGGAATCACTTGTTGAATTCTGCTAACTGGGAAACATTTACCTTCAATTGACAGAGAATAAATTGAAGAAAAGGTGTAACACTAAGCAAAGCAGCAGCAAAGAAAACATCCTTAACGACTCAAACGACAACAAGATCGTCGAAAACGATTCGAAATCTTCGGACATTTATGAAGTTAGCACTGATGAAGAGGATTATCTGCAGGAATTACAAACTGAGTTGCACTAAAGTTAAAAGTGTAAACTGATTTTGAATTCTATGAACTACGTTACTAACTTTAAATTATTACATGTGATAGATAAGATATATGTATATAGTCAAGAAAGAATATTTTAATTTTGTACTATCTTTTTTTAATACTTGAAAATGCGCGCCCAAAGAATGTTAAATGTTATGTTATTTACATGCGTTGGTCACTCTCAACTGTTAAACAGCAAATAAAAAACGACTTAAAAGTCCAAAACACAAAGGAGCATTGTAATTTTACTATTCAGTAGTTTTGGTATTTTTTTATATATCGATTAGTAATTGTTTACGATAGTGTGAGCATGTCCTTGTCGATATCGATATGTATGCAAGAAATTGTATGTATTATCAATTCTGTTAAAGAATTTTAAAGCAAAAAGTACAAACGATTATTTGCGTGGACAGTTTAATAATAATGTCAGCGTATTATTTTTAATGCACTTTAAATTGCACAAATTGGTTTTTTTTTGCATTGCATGCACAAAATGCACTAAAAAATGCCAATAATAAATATGGCTTAGCAATTCACAAACAGATTTTGATTAACATACGCTCTCCGCTCTAAACACAATTATCGTCTTCCTTGCCTGCGGGACCCCGATTATGCTGCCAAAGATAACATAACGGACACACACACACACAAGCCACCACACATAGGATTGGCAGGAATTCGTTTTAATTTTTAATTTGTGCAGTTGGTTACAGTTGTCACCTTAGACTTGGAACCGAATCCACTCTGCGTATACGTGTTGTTTGTTTATATACGGTATTTGCTCAATATATTAATATAGATATATGTATATATATATAAATATCTATACATATATTTATGTATACATATATTTATGTATAGATATATTTAATACATAGATATGCACACAATTAAGTTAAACACCGATTGATTTCAAGCCAAACAAAACTACAACAAATATATATATTTGCGCTGCGTGTTGAAAAATCGATACACGATACACATCAAAATAAAGTGTTGATTGTTTTTGTTGTTTGTCTGTTGCAGGATGTGTGCCTAAGGATAACAACTGGAAAACCACTGTCGGCTGTGTGAGTAAAAGCTAAATGCGAATTTTCACAATAAAAATGTTATGTTGTTTTCATTTTCAGTTAAAAATATTAAATAGAAAGTACGAAAAAGGAGCAAAATTAACAACAGCTGAAAATGGGTAACGAAACATCGCTGCCAATGGACATGTGCTCCAATTTCGATGCGGATGAAATCCGAAGGCTGGGCAAACGTTTTCGCAAACTCGATCTGGACAATTCGGGGGCATTGAGCATAGATGAGTTTATGTCGCTGCCGGAATTGCAGCAGAATCCATTGGTGCAGCGAGTCATCGATATATTCGATGCCGATGGCAACGGCGAAGTCGATTTCAAGGAATTCATCCAGGGCGTCTCACAGTTTAGCGTGCGGGGCGATAAGCTATCAAAATTACGTTTCGCCTTTCGCATCTATGACATGGATAATGATGGTTACATCTCCAATGGCGAACTGTTTCAGGTGCTCAAAATGATGGTTGGCAACAATCTGAAGGACACGCAATTGCAACAGATTGTCGATAAGACCATCTGTTTTGCCGACAAGGATGAGGATGGCAAAATCTCATTCGATGAGTTCTGCTCTGTGGTCGGCAATACGGATATTCATAAGAAAATGGTTGTTGATGTTTAAATTAAAAGCGGCCAATAGATACACAAACACTATCGACTAACGGTATACCTACTAATGAATTTCAACATTTTTTTTCATTACAAATTGATGTACCTATTTATGTATATGTAAATTGCATGTGTGCTATACAAAAGTACACTCAGAATGAATCCATCAGTTGTTATACGAAAATCAAGTGCAAACCATTCTTAATAGCCAATCCAAGGTGGAAATTCCAAGAGCAGAGTACGTTATTCAAGAATTTCCAGAAATTTTCTTTGTAATTGTGAATTTCTTAAATCTTAGTCTGTTTCAAGATTAGTTAACTACAATTGCTTTCGGTGCATTCTTCAAATATAAATCAGGAACTTGGCTATATTGAGATCGATATATTGATCAAATTTGAACTATTCAAGTTCTTAAATTCATGTTGACATTCACATCAAATATAACAAAATTAGCATAATTCAAGAATTTCAGTTCTTCAGCAAAGATCTACAAATATGCCGTCTTTGTTTTTTTTTTTTTGTATGTGTGTTTTTGTCGATTTTAGAATCAGTAATGATTTATACTTGATAGGAATTCAAACCCGGCTGCACTTGAATTGAGAACAGCGTGATTTTTTTGTGAGTGTACGTGTAAGTGTATGTAATTATTTAAGTGCGTGCTAACTGGCACAACAACAACTAACACAATACGAATAACTAAGAAACAAAACTAAAAATCAAAAGACAAAACTTAAGAATAACAAAAAATGAAAAAGAAGGCAAGGAAAACATGAACTATGAATTCGAATTTTATACCAATTTCCAAATTGACCCATTCCCAAGAACGAGTACGTTGAGCGTGTGAAATGAACATGTGGGAAACTGGTATGGGACTTAAGCACTTTTATCCCAACGCCTCCCCCCCTCAATCCCCATTTTCACTCTCAGTCTCAGTCTCACTCCCCCTCCCCCCAAGTCTAATCTCTGTGTGTCTTATAACATCCCAAAAAGAAATGAAGCATCATTAAAGCTAGCTGCTAATCCAAAACTATGTAAGTGTTTTGTGCCTGGCTCATTTCCGGATTTTAAACTGATTTTTACTATGCAGGGCAGTGCAAGGAGTTTTGATTATCGATAGCATTTATTGCTTTTTTTTTTCTTGGTTTTCTTTTTATTCATTTTAGATATATTCTATTCAAGTTTATATTTGTAAACTAATTAAATGTTGTGTATTAAGTATGAATGTACAAAACAATTCCTTGAATATTGTTCAACTAAAATAAAACTGTAAACTGAAAATGAAAATGAAATTCTCTCAATCTCACTCCATCTGTTATCTGTTTTTTGTTTTTTTTTCTTTTTGTGTTTTGTTTTTTCTGGCTGGTGGAATCGTGGTCGCGTGTGGAATGGTTCAATTATGGTCTAAGTACAACCACCTCACCACCTGCATCCATCCCCATTGGGATTCTAGTGGCAACGTACATATACATCATTATTGTAATATATGTATACATACTCGTATATATATGTGTATATATATAGATAAACATGCAAAGTAACTATTCGGGAACAGTTGCCGAACCTGAAGCCGAAACCGATACCAAACTCGTTTTCGTTCTCGTGGCCGAATCGAATTTTGGGTTCACCCCCTTTGGTCAAGGATTAACTACTCACTTTGTAGGT
This sequence comes from Drosophila basisetae, assembly GCA_035041595.1. Classification (NCBI taxonomy): domain Eukaryota; kingdom Metazoa; phylum Arthropoda; class Insecta; order Diptera; family Drosophilidae; genus Drosophila; species Drosophila basisetae. The sequence continues at coordinate 3,228,685 of JAWNLB010000114.1, forward strand.
CACCGATTTTATTTCTCACTCTCTGCGTGTGTGTCTGCGTGTGAGTGTGTGTGTGTGTGTGTGCGTGTTGGAGATGTGTTCTTACAAAGATTTTGAAAACACGACAAAAGTATTTTTTTTTTTAGATAGACACGTATGCCACATAAAAATTGCCATTATGAAGTTGTACATAGAAAGCTGTAGACTCAACTCCATTTATCTTATCTTCTTGATCAGCCTTCTTGTTGTTTTTGCAAATATTGAGATCGTTATGCATATGATTTATGCGTGAGTTTCGTGCTTGTGTTATTATTCTGTTTTTTTGTAATATCCATCAAAGTTGTGGAGCACAATTAAAGCTCTTATGTGCGTGTGTGTGAATATTAGAGAATGGAGTCGGGTTGGGGAAATGGGCGTTTAACTGTCTATATATATATTTGTACACATTTATATATTTGTTTAGGCTGAAGCCCTGACACCACCCACCCGATACACATACATAATTATATATATACATATGTATATACACATATACTATATAGTTATGGAATGCTTGGTATCAATAAATTATTATCTGGTGTCTGTCGCAGCGCTGCTGTTGAATTTAACTCGTAAATCATATGTGACTATAACATTTTTGTTGTGCTCCTGTAAAAATGACACAGTCCAGAAATAATGCTGGCCAACGTTTTCGATTGGGTAGTCGACAAGGGCTGACCTTTTTCGTATATTAATAGGGATTGATTAATGTCCCCCACTTTTGGAATATTCGTAACCCGGTGCGCCTTGTCGCTGCCACTGCCACTGCCACTGCCACTGTCACAGCCACTGCCACTGGCTACTGCTTCCCTGCCCTTGCTGCCCTTGCCTTCTGGCCCCCAGCTTGAGCTGATTGGCCTTCGCAGCTCCTCTTGACTTTCCATCTTGTTTGGTCATTAATCCTTGTGACTTGACTGGTGCTTAACTATTTATACTCGTAGTTTCGTCCACATCAAGTTTAGATCAATTGCTTTGCGCGAGGACTTAATATATTTATTACTATGTTTATCAAGATGCAATTTGTTTGAGCTTCGACTGCTTCAATTACTTAACAACTTGATAAGGCTTCGAATCGTGTTCCCCCCGTGATTGTTGCTTATAAAATCGAATTTGTTGGTTTCATAACAATTCCATTCGAAATGCTCAAAACAGTTCTGATTCTATGCTGATTATGTTCACATTTCCGGCATGTTTTGTTTAAGTTATTGTTTGTTTGTGTCCCCAATTGTTTTCACTTGTAATTTGTAAAAACAAATGCAATCGCTCAATCGATTAACACTTGGGAACTTCAATTAACTTTTAGTCGCAGTAATATCCACTGTGTATCAATCAAAATGTGTCCTTCGCAAATCCCAGTCAGATTCTTTGCTCGTGATTGAGCCAATTAAACTGATTCCAATAATGTGTGTCTGTGTGTGTGTGGTGGGTGTTAAGGCTACGCTCATTGCTAAGTATTTTGATTGATGAGCTGCGCGCTTGCGCCCAAATCGCATCTCATTTGCATATTCGATTTGTCATCCTCAAGTCATTTTTACAGCATACTTTTTGGCGTATTAAGTGATTCCTAATGTTTTGCATCTGGTTGTTGGTTTTTGGTTATACTTATATTTGAATAGAAAAGTGTAATGTTTCGTCTTGAGTCTCAAATAATGAAAATAAGCAACTGCATTATTTTGCAGCTCAATTTGTATGGCCTACAAAAATGTATGCTATGTATTTTTCCTGATTCTTTTTAATTATTTATATATCCCTTGCCAAGGGAATTATAATCAAACAACCTCAAATATACCTAGCGTTTCCACAGAAGTTAGCTGAAGTGTCGGAGTCGACCGGATCGAATTTCTATATATGCATTGTGTTTGTGTGGCTGGCTTAAGCCTAAGTCGATGCACATGCCGCAAGCCTGAGGCGCAAAACCGAAAGGCGAAAGGACACAGACTACAACCCGAGCATAAGTTCGCATAAATAGCAAAGTTTTCATTTTTCATTTGCAGTTTTTTGTTATTCCTCTGTTGTTTGCTGTGTTCTTGTTCTTGCTATAAACATCGGTGTCATAATGCTAAAAGACAGCTACAATCAAGAAAAACAATGTGAAATCAATGCCAACACACAAGCCAAACACACACACACACACACACACGCACACACACACACATGCATATTGTGCGATAAAAGTTGACTCGTGCCAGCTTGGAGGAGAAACCAAAAAAACAAAGACAATAAAAACAAAACAAAAAAAGCGCCTGTGAATGTGAAATGCGAAATACCAAAAACAACAATTAACAATCAACAACCAACGCCGCTAGCGCCAGGAGCCACATCACCTCCTGACCCCCGTCAACAAGCAACAGCAGCAACAGCAGCAACAACAGCAGAAGCAGCAGCAATAATAAAAAAAATACAGGAGCCATAAATTTATTATTACATACCAACGGCGGCAGTAGCAGCAGCAGCAAGCAGCAGCAGCAAGCAGCAGCAAGCAGCAGCAGCAAGCAGCAGCAGCAACAGCAGCTAACAGCAACTACCTCAATATTGCAGGCAGCACGACAGCAACCGAATGTGTACTCCAACCTGGCAATGAGCGCGTGACTCACGACACGATTCGATACGATAGAGTGGGAGCTTCGATCTTTGAATCGATCATTGTCGGATCCAAATGCATATATTTATTTTTTATGTGGCATTTATATTGAAAAAACCATTAACTTGACAGCAACTTAAAATGGATGACATAAATAGAAACGGTTTCGAAGCTGATTTTGAGCATAATTTGTCAATATCTTTATCACTATCTTCATCACTATCTTTATCACTATCTTCATCACTATAAATAAATTCAATAGTAAGAAAAAAAAGGTTCTCCATAATGTTAGTATAATAATTATAATAATAATAATAATTATAATATGCCAGAATCATTGTCGGGTTGAGGGTTCCTATGTCCTCCCAATTTAAAACATGTTTCCGCAGGATATTGTATATTTCTCTGGCTAAAGTGATACACTAAGTCAAGGTGGGCTTTGAGTATTATTATTATTAGTCATAGTGGCTAAAAAAAACTGTCAACGATGTGGTGCATATATTAAATATAATAAAATTGGAATTTCAGTTCAATTTAAGTGGTCATGATTTTTTAAGCTATGTTGCCTATCAATTATTAAGCACGTTGTGGGCACGGCACGCACGCTTTCAGCGCTATGCAGCACACACACACACACACAGAGGCACATATACACTTGTATATTCATATATATACACTCCCACTGAGGTGGGCAGCAGCAGCAGCAGCAGCAGCAGCAGCAACAACGAAGCCGGTGACGCAACGGAATTGTGGGTACCATGCATGTGCCGAAGCATGCAGGGATAGCACATTGGTTGGTCGGGGATGGGGATGGGGATGGGCATGGCTATGAGGTTGGGGCTGGTGGGTGGTGGGTGGTGTAGTGGGTAGTGGGTGGTGGTGTGCGGCCAAATGACAAGCGACGAAGCGTTGCTATGACTGACAGCGGACTCCGGAGTCGACTGCTGCGTGCTGCGTGCTGCTGCTGCTGCTGCTGCTGCTGTTACTAGCGCTGCTGCACAGAGAGAAACATAGTCTACTTATAGCGACATCAAAATATTTTTTGGAATTCACTTCAGAAGCGGCTTTAATTGATCATTATCCACGCATAACTTATTCCAAATTGAAAAATATACTAATAACAATTTTTGGAAACAACCGAAAAGTATTCAGCAAAAGAAAATTTCTCTAAAAAATTAATATTGAGTCCACGATTTAAAATTAGTCTAAATTATTCATACTTCTTTTTTTGGTAATTAAACAAAGGTACTTATTTTTAGATTATTTGTGAACTTATTTTGAGTAATTCTTCTACTTATGTGTGAATGGAATTAGATACAAAATCTCACATAACATAAAATGAACTCAATTTTGAATGTTTTACAAATAGATAACAACAATAAACAAACCACTCTAAGAACAATAAACATCTACGACGAGTAAAATATTTGGGAGGCACACTTATTTTAATATCATTTTCATTTTGAGTAATTCTCTTTTTGTAGTTGTTCTTATTTTTTTGGTGTTTGAGCTCAGGTACTTATTTGAAGATTATTTGTGCTTTATGTATAATTTTGGTGTGTTCATTTTGAGTAACTCGTTCTTTTATCAAATACAAAATTCACGATTCCAGTTCATTAGTATTAACTCTAGCAATTCAACACTGGTACTTATCTAAAGTTTTTTTTTTTGCTTGGTCATTTTAATTGAAGGCAGCACGTTTTTCTTGCAGTGTGCTGCTGACTACTGCTTGCTGTCTGCTGCTGCTTTGGCTTGCACTCAACGATGTCGACGCTTCGCTGGATTTTTTGGGGTATGGTTTCTATGTATATATATAATATATATGTATATATATATGTATGTGTGTGTGTGTGTGTGTGTGTGTGTGTGTGCGTGTGTTGGTTGGCTTACAAGTGAGAATTGGGCATGGCAAATGGAGCCCGATCCGGACCCGGACTCAGACCCGGCCACAGGCACGACCAAAACGAATCAGAATACGAAGCGACAGGCAGTCGGTCGGGCGGGTGAATGCGCGCTGCCAACGTCGACAGCGACAGCGACAGCGACGGCGACAGCGATGACGATGCCGACTGTTGTCGTTGTGTGTTACTTGTGTATAGACGCGGTGCCGAGCAACAAATTGAGTCAGTATCGCACAAACAACACTAACGGAAACATCAACGTGCAAAGCAAGACGGACGACGGACGCTTTCTGTCTCTCGACTTGTCCCACTGTGCGTCTGTCTGTTTGTCTGTCTGCCAGCCTGCCAGCCTGCCTGCCTGCCTGCCTGCCAGCCTGCCTGCCTGTCTGGCTGTCTGGCTGTCTGTTCAGTGTGTAGTAGTGTGTGCGTGTGTCCCAGGCGTCTTCTTGTTGCTGTCAACGCAACAGCAACAGCAGCAGTAACATTAAACAACAGCAACAGCAACAACAACACCAACAATAACAACAACAACGGCGGCAACACAAACACCATCAATAAGCAACCACAGCAGCAACAACAACAATACAAAAGAAGCCAAGGAGAAGAAGCAGAACAAACCAAAACACACACAAACACACACACATACACGCAAATTGCAAGTGTGTGTGTATAAATAAAAAGAAAGCAGCAAAAAAAAAATATTTAAGAAAAAGAAGCGAAAATCCCAAAAGAAAAGAGTTTTTTTTGTTGTTTTTTTGGTTTGGAATTTTTACGTCGTCGCCTGTCGCCGATCGCCCATGTACATATATATATATATATGTATGTTTATATATGTATATATATAGATGCATATGCCCCATCCAATATATTGTATATATCCGAATGCAATACATTTTTTTTCTTGTAGTTGTCGTTTAATAGTTAAGCTTGAGCCGAAAAAAAATTAAAAGGTTGAAAAGCTAAATTCAGTGCTTCAAGCAAAAGCCCCAAATGCGGCCAATGGAAATGTGCATACAACAACAACAACAACAACAACAGCAGCAGCAGCAACCGCAGCAACCGCAGCAATCGCAGCAACAGCAGCAACAGCAGCAACAACAGCAGCAGCAGAAGCGTTTGTTGCAGTAGCAGCATCAACTTCAACAGCAGCAACGTTTTATAGTCAGCAAATATCTGTCAAAATCTGCTTACGCATGCACACGCTTCAATGGCAATATGTACGAGCAGCAGCAACACCAACAGCGCCAACAACAACAGCAACAGCAACACCAACAACGACAACTGCAGCATTGGCAGTAGCAGCATCATTACGATCTTAACAAGCAAACTGCATCAGCAACGGCTACAACAACATTTGCAACAACAAGAACAAGAAGAAGAACAACGACAACAGCAACATCAGCAGCAGCAGCAGCAACAACAACGAATTTTTCAACAGCGCGCCGCAAACTATCAAAGTGGGTACCCTTGACTACAATAAGAAGCACACACACACACACACACACACACACACACACACACACACACACTTGTGAACACAGTAACTATTCGGAAATTAGAATGCACATTTTCTAGCGTAGCAAATAATACTCACTTTTGCAAGTTGTATTTTTCTAGGCAGTATTTAGAATATCTGCTTTATAAGTTTCGAGAAAGATCAGTTCGGATCTGCTGCAATATAAAAAGGAAGGTATTCTTACAGAGAATAAACAAATATATGCCTCAAATATTTGCTTCAATTGTAATTGCTGGAAAACTAAAAAGGATTTCTATACGATTACGCATCTTTTTACCTCTAGTTCCGATGGCAGCTAAATGATATAGTAATTCGATCTGGCTAATACCGACGTATCTCTAGGTAAATACTGCCAATTTAGCTTTTGGAATCTGTTATATCTCCTGGAATGCCATACATCGGGTCAATAATTTACTAAAGCAATAAGAAGAATACAAAACTTAAATGATAATTGTGGAACAATAGTCAATTCTAGAAACTGACAACCACTGTATGTATGTACGTAGTATCGAGGATGTCTTTCAATTTTAGCTCGTGTAACCAACAACTGCAACCAAGTGCAAGCAAACAAACACCAACAACACCAACACCAACAACAACAACAACAACAATAGCAAAAATCTGATGCAGTCGCCAGTTAAGCGCGTTTTCTAAATGAGTTATGTACTCATGTACTCTCATCCATGTACTCATGTACTCAGGGAACGCGCACGCACACAGACACAGGCACACATATATACACTATATATATATATTTACATACATTATACATATATATATATACTCGGTGTATGTCGTTGTTCGTTGTTCGCAGTTGTGTGCATTGGGGCATTGGCATTTTCACACACAGCACTATGCAAGGATGAGTTTGGGGAAATGCAAAGCGTTTGCCACAAAAACCACAAACACAATATACAATTCCAAGCAATTTTTAGCCAAAAGCCAACCAACTAGAAAAAAAATAAACCCAGTCGACATGACCACATCTCCATCCACATTCACCCCTCGCTTGCTTTGCTGAAGTGCCTGGCAATCTGGACAAAAAGCTTTTCGTGTCTGCAACAGATCCTGGCCGTGTTTTTTGCTGGCTTAAGCTAGCTTATTACCAAAAACGATAACACACACACACACACACACACATAGAAAATATACTATGGACTATGGTCTCGTACCGTTGTGATTACGTAGCAAATGATGGAGAACGTGCGTCGAGTACTCACTGTACAATGATTTTAATCAATACACGACACCTCATTTGCATAGTTCTTAAGTCATTTTTAAGTTGATGTTGAGTTAAATGTTTGTTTAATCGACCATCGTTTTAAGAATTTATATTTTTAGAATTTATATTTTTATTTTCATATCAATCAAGAAATAAATCCAGATTTATTTTGGTACGAATTAAAGAACTTTTCTCCGTATGTCCCTCATTGCGTATACTTGAACTGTTTGCGTATTAACTCTTTAAAATGGTATAAGGATCTGTGATGATGCCGGAATATTTAAATGGTTCTATTAAGAATAAATAATTTGGGTTTGCCGTCGTTGCGTGCAACACTTTTAGAAATTAATTCGAGTGGCGAATAGCTTATTTTCACATGCAGAATTGAAAACACTTTGGTAAATTCGTAAATAAATATCTCGATTCATACATCAACACATGAAACCCCATTTGATTTCCTTCTATTTATTGAGTTAATGGAACTATGTCTATCTAAACAAAATTTAGTGTTTGAGTGTGTGTTGTTTGAATTGTGCTTTTCAGCAATTATTTTTTTTTAGTATCAATTATATTCCCATGTTCCTGATGAGCATTTTGTGTTTATACAATCAATCAAGATTCTGAATATTGTTTCGAATTTTTCGACATTCAAATCGATTTTATTCAACATGAAAAAGTTATGACTGATCAGAATTAAATATTGAACGCAAGCTGAACATATTAACCAATTTGGCATAAATACCCATTTTCACAGAATAATTTGATTGAGTTACTGAAAATTCGAATGTACAACTTAGACAAGTTGAACAGAATTACGATTTAAATAATGCCCTGAACAACATAGTCTACGTCAAATGCGAACATATTTTTGTATTTGAATTGTACCTCTGTAAAATAGATTTCACGCAAAAAAAATATAAAAAAATATTATAAAATGGCAAATTCGGCCAAATGTTTGGCGAGCATTCGCTTTCATTTTCAACACATGCGAAAAGTACTCGAAAATAATTCAATTTTTATGCTCTCCTGCTCTCCTGCTCTCTCTGCTGTTCGGTGCCCAGTTGGAGATATATATTTAAATATATAAATATATGTATATATAAGTTAGCTCTCTCTCTCTCTCTCAACGGAATGCACTTGCATGCGTTGTATCTGAACTATGTCTGCGGTTCAGGAATTTGCCATAAATAGCGCCCGGCAAGCTGTTTTTTAATGTGCAGCCAAAAACTCTCTCCCATTCTCCCAGTTTCCCGGTTCTTTTGGCCATTGCTCCGTTTCGGGTTTTCTGTGCGTGCCGTGCTTCTGAGGAACTTTCGAAATATTCATGTATCTTTATTGACAGTGGAGTTCATTTATGTTCTCTGAATGGCCATTTTCAGTCAATAAGTATTTGTTATTTTTGGATTTTTATAGTTTATCAAATCGCCAACATCAGAAATATGACTTAACAAGCAGTCAAACCTTTTTTACCCGAACTTTTCTGAGTTCAATTTGTAGCTAAAAGTATAGATTAATTTTATAATTTTTGAGTGTTAAGTTTCTTAGTTTATTCCAGATTTGAATTTGTTTTTAAAACAAAAATGTTTTTCTAAGTATATCCTATATATAAATTATGATAATTATTGAATTGATTTGTTGGTATCTGCTCTGAAGCCATCTTTGAGTTTTCAATGAGCTCCTTGGTTAATTACCAGCAAAGCGTAATCAATCATTCAATCCAATTAACCCCAACATCTCCTGTGCATCTCTCTCTTTCTCTCCCTCTCTCTCTCTCCTCTCTCTCTCTCTCTCTCTCTCTATCACTGCCCTCTCCCTGCATCTCTGTCTTTGTGAATGTGTTCCACCATATGGCCAGACATCTTGACCAGTCCTCACAGTTGTAATCATCGAGCAGACAAACCTAGCATTCCATAGTATGGATTTCAAAACTCATTACGATACACTGCGACAGCAGCGGGGCATACTGGCAGTGTTGTTGGCAAAGGGGCTTCCCCTTGTAATTAAATTCCATTCCAGCAAATTTTGTGCGACTGGCTGAAGAACGTTAATATGAAAGTTTTCTAATCCGTTATACTCTGAGTTAATTAAATTACAACAAAAGCGAACAAAGTTTTGTTTGTCGATGAAGTTATAATAGCCGTTTCATGTTAGCCGTTTAATATTGCTTAAATCTGCACGAAAATCCAATGTGCTGCTGTTTATAAACAAATACTATTTATCAATATTCAATATTATTTTAAAATTGTTGGGGCTTTCAGCTTGTCAGAAAAGATCTATACAACATCAATAGTGCCTACACATATCTATAATCTGGAATCAGTGTTATACCAGCGGGTAACATGTGGCATGGAATATTCTTGTTTTCCTATGCGGAATAAATAATATCGGTTTCGATTATTGATTCTTAAAAAAATTTTGACATTTGGTTGCGATTCCAAATTTCAATCGATTAATTTTGATAAAAAGTTCCGTTTCTGGTTTCCTTAGATTAATACTGTCTCTGATAAAAGCTGCAAAGATATCGGATGAATAAAATCGATTTCGTTTACTGAGTCTTAAAAAAATGATGGATTTCGGTTAAAATTCTGGTTCCTGTGGCGAATTTCAATCCGTATGATATTGTGTACATTAAAATTATTTCTGATCAGTGACATATATATATATATATATATATATATATATATATATATATATATATATATATATATATATATATATATATATATAAATATAGCTTTAGAGCTAAGAAGAGTGGGATACAAATGATCAAATATAATGTTTTGATTCAAAGGTCTAGAAAATGTTCGCTCACCTTATAGTAATAATATACATGGGTATAATCGAAATAAGTTCAGCTGCTTTCAATGCTAATTCGTAGATATTCATTTAATTAAAATCCGTTTTATCCAAATATAACTTTATGGGCCGTTTATGTTAATGTTAATTGCAATCGTTAACGTTAATGTTAAGTTTTATGTAAATGGTAATGGAAATGCGCAACGTTTGACTATCGATTAGACAAATACTATTTATGAATAATGTGAAATTATTTGGGCCTTACGCTTCTACTCAGTGCGTTAATTGATTTGTCCATTTGATTATTGCACGCGCACAGAAAAAAAGCGCAAAAACGAAAGCGAAATAAAAAAATTTCCGTTAACTTTTCATAAGGCAATTTTGCTAAGTTACCGAATTGTGCGTGTGTGTTTAGGTGTGTGTGTGTGTGTCTGTGTGGGGTGAGCTACCATTTGACGTATCGTATATGAATATGTATATATATATATATATATATGAAACATCTGCTGATTTTTAGCCATTGATTGATTTTCTGTGTCGCTGCATCTACTTAAAAATGTATGTCTTTCCATAGATATACAAACATTTATTTACCTACATTTTTGCTGTGCGTGTGTATATATATGTAGATGTGTGTGTGCCAGTCTGCGTGAATGTCCCAATGTCTGCCTCTGTGTGTGTGTGTGTGTGCGTATACAAATATAAAATATTTATACAGTTCGTGTAGTCAATTTACATCCGTGTCCATCAGCGTCGTCTTATCAATGTCAAGCCAATGAACCCAAATCTATATTGCCAGACTTTAGGCATTTTATTCAATATATGTCCCTTATGGGTGTGTGTGTGTGTGTGTGTGTTCATGTGTGCTATCCTTTTTAAGACAGTCAGTTGTGTGTAAGAGAGGTAAGGGTATGCTGGATTCGGGTTGCTTCTGCTTGTCTTTATGAACACCATATTGTGCCAAGGATGTTACATATGTTTAGGATATTCAAGGCACGACTGGCAAATACTCAGTACGCTGAACTGTCTTCAGCCTACCAGAGTTAGAGAATCTGTTGAATTATATGCCGCCTATATAAATATTTGGCATAGAAAACTTTTGGGACAGGTTGGCAAATTGTGAACATTTATGAAACAGAATTTTTCGAGATTTCTGTTTTCCGTGATGAAATATTATTTGCTTTCTTGTGGACTAATTTTGTATGGTGTTTATTTTTTTTTTTGGGAACTCTATAAGGATATCCTAGCAAATTGTATTTGGCATTTTAAGTTAGCGAAATTATGCAGATAAGCTAGCAAATGCATAATGATTTTGTTTCAAATATTGATTTTGTTTCGAACATTTTCCCAAACGGATAGATACTCGTAGATGCACATACATGTCTCTAAACAAAATAATTTGAAATGCTCGCAAACATATTTGGAACGATAAAATATGGCATTAATAAGTAGAATAGCTGCTTTATTTATTTATTTATTTTTTTATTTTTTTTGTATATGTTTAGTATTTACTCATTCAATTAGAAAGCAAATGGGAAAATCGTTTATGACTCAGTGCAGACAGTCGCACATTAAGTTAAGTATATACCCATTTCAGCATTCCCCTTCCCACACCCCATTTCACATCTTCCATGCCACAATAAAATATCTTTATTGTGCATGTATTATTGTTCGCTAGATATTCTCTATAAAGAAGATGCGACGAAGCGGGATGGGCAATCCTTGGTACTTGACAAATATATATAAATACCAAAATTAAATCGGTATTGAGGTACTTAAATATATATACTTATATATATATATATATATATATATATATATGTATATATGCATATATGCGCACAAATTCTATATACTCATCTGCGTACTTAGTTGAAGATATATCTCGACAGTTGTCACGATTAGACAATGTCGAAATGTCTGTCTAAGCATTTCTTTACCACTATGTGCCATGTCATTTCAATTTTCTGTTCGAATTTCCTTTGGAATGGGAACTCAAGTAAATTACTTTGGCACAACCTTTTGTGTGTTGTCTGTACCTCTGTCTGTCTGCCTGGCTGTCTGTCTGTGTGTGTTTGTATAGTACTATATTATAAAAGTATTATATGTAGATGAATGCGCTGCTCTTTTGGGTTTGAAGGGCAGTTCTAAGTAGCATTTCCCGTTGATGCTTTCATTAACTTGGCATCAATTGCCCCGGCAGCCCCCTTCCCGCCACCCCCCAAAAAAAAAAACCAACAACCAATCATCCGATCCGATGAAATGTTCATTGTGTGCTTAGTTTTTGGATGACGGAGGAAGCAAGGGCAAGGACGGAGACTTGGACAACGACCCACATCGAAAATGTCAGTTTTAGCATTATTTTTGTGGGTGGTGGGAGCTATGGAGAGTGTTGGCGGGGTAAAGCACATTTGCAATATCAGACAATGTTGCTTGGAAGGTGATGGCTGTGTTGAAGAAACTTGGGTAGCATTTTCATTTCGTAGCTCAGCTCAACGTTGAGCAAAAGGTCAATCAAACAGATGCAAAATAATGCTACCTTCATCATCAACTCACATTCGACATTCACTCACAACAAACAACAAAGTTTCTTTCTCTGGCCACTTGCAAAATAGCTTTCTGACATATTGAAGTTGATATCTCTGTTTCAGTTCAGTTCGTTTGGATTAAGCCTGTAAGCGTTGGTGCTCAACACGCAAGATGTTAATCTTTAGATTACACAATATATATGTATATATATGTACATATATTGAATTTGTAGGCAAAAGTGCCGAAAGCTAATCTTGTTAGAGAAAACAATAAGTGAAACTTTCTTTGTTCAACAGTTCTCGCAGCAAATGTAGATAAAATTGTTAACTATTCGAATTAATTGAGATGTTTGGGATTGATACTTTCATTTTGTTCGAAACAAGAAAACTTTCGTAAAGTTTCAGCAATTCGCAAAGTTAACATACTTTGCTACTAAAGCGAATTAAAGCGATTCATTTTTGAGCAAGCATTCTTCTAAAACTCAACTACAAGCAGCATAAAATTGTTACCAATCGATTGCATCAAAGTGCAAAAAATCACACTTAATTTCAGCATTCATTTCATATTCCTTTTACTCAAGAATTAAGTATAAATTACATTTAAATTCTGTTCAAAAACAATAAATAAATAAAAAACGTTGGTTATTCAGCATTCTGACAACGCTTCTCGCTTTGATTCTCGCTTACTTACTGTGCATTTTTTGGTTTCCACGTTGCAAGACCCAAGTTGGTCTAAGACTAAATTTGGTAGGGATTTCGCTTCTGGGTTTCTCCCTTTGATGTTTTCTTGAAGCCTTTGCCATCGCTTCTCGTTTGGCGTCTGACGTCAGCACCAGAGTCAAAATAGGGCTTTTACCGTTGGCGTTAGGTAACTGGCATATAAAAGGCATTTGGCCGTAACTTATCCATTCGTTATAGCCCGTCTTTTCAAATGTGCTAAGAGTCGCTTGACGAATGCAACGAGGTCGGACCAAAATGTATGCGAATTTACTTTTGTTAACTCGGGGATAAAACTGTGGCCTGGCTTTAGCCAACTTAACGATTTGCTTTGCACAATAATGAATTTATATATATATATACCTACATATATATATATATATATATATATATATGCATGTATATAGGGGTCAGTTCTTGGCCAGGCAACAAGCCAATGCACAGAGCTTTTGGCCAGGACACAGGACACAGGACGCAGGGCGAAGCGCTCGGTCCCTGATTTTGAGTTGTGCAATAAATTTTTATCTCAACATGCGAACCTCGTCGGATTGAGGACGAACGGTAAGGACTTGGGGCACGGGGCCTTTGGCATACAGATTTGGGGCTGAGAATGTGTCGGGTACGATGGTTCTAGAATGGACACGCCATTGCCGGCACATAAGCAGCAATGGTAGGCGTACACAGTGAGAAACATATACGATAGTTTCAAATAGTTTGGACAAAATTCCTGATACTTTTTCACTCAAAATATAGTTTGACAGCAAGAAAATTGACTAAAACCAAAATTCGAATGCGATTCTTTCGTGAACGGAGTTCGAATTCAAAGTTGTTCGTATGTATGAGTCAATTTGCTTTATAGTTATATAGTTGACCTGAGCTGATGACCAATATGATTTTCATGCAAGCCAAGGAACAGAGAACTTTTTGCTTCTTTAAAGAATTTGACAAATGTTTAGGCATGTCTTGGCTATAAACTGAGTTTAGAATACTGTGTTTAAATCAAGCTTTTTCACTGTGCAGCTGTGCAGGGTTAGGAGGGTGGATCGTGGAAGCGTGGCGGGGGAGGGGGGCAGCCGTAGGGGCAGTGGGAGGCGTTGTCCGGAATTGTGGCCAGGCCATTAAACAACGCTGTCAGGTTTGAATGGCCAAACCTGAAGCGGCCATTACACAATAGAATTTTTGTTTTTCCTGCTTGTTTCTGTTCGTTTTTTCGTTTTTTCGATTTTTTCATTTTATTTTTTGATCTTTGTTGTTGTTGTTGTTGTTACTTTTGTTGTACTGTAGCCAGTTTCCTCTGTCTCGGACAAGAGTCCGTGCGTTGTCCTGTGGCCGCCGTTGTTGTTTTATTGTTATTGGCCGTGTGCTATGGGCAATGTTTTAACGCCGAGCTGAGCTGAATGACATCTGGGTCACCTGGCCAACTGGCACATAACTTATTCCACACAGTGAGAGCACCACCAAACTAGTGAGTGCCACAACTATACCACTGTATATGGAACAGAGCCATGCTATGTCGCAAGGCATTCACATATCACCCATCGAGCAGGAGGTTGACCCCAGTGTTTCACATGCCCAGCACAATTGACCATTGTTCGAATTTGTCACGCTTTTAAAACAATTAATAAAGTTTCCCACTTTTAAAATTTATCACGGCTACAAATCTGACAGGAGGTTATGAAGTCCTGCACCTCAATTGAAACCCATTCCACTATCTTTATATTAATGGCGCATTACTTTTTCCCAGGTTAATCAAATTTAGAAATGAATGCAAGACAGAGCCAAGTAAATACATTTAAGTGAATTCTTCTTAATAAATTATGGATGTCCAAAATACGTATACATATGTGAACTATAAGGAAATTAAGTGCGATGACTAATTTGTTGACCAAAAGTCATATCAAAAATTACCAAAAAAATTAGCTATTTATCTTTAAACATTATGATCAGGGCACTAAACTGGAACCGTTTACTGCAATTAATTTGCTTAACATTTTTTACGAATCAGCAACCGAAACTGATATTCTCAAACTTGCACAAACTAATACAAAAACCGCATATCGAAAATAATTTGGAAGGAGAATCATAATTCTAGCTGAACCTTTGCACTTTACGTACCAAGACCGGAAACGGAAACAAAGTTCGTTCAGCTTGACATCCTGGCTATAATAGGATTGTTACAAATTATATAATCATTAAATTATATAATCATTAAACAGCAAGCTGATTCTTTATGAATAAAAAGAGTATGCTAAATTGCTGTGTTGTCTGAGAAAATTACTGTTTTTATTAAATGTTGTGGCTAATGTGATTAATTGCACAACTGTTAAACTTTAGTCGGCTCATCAAGGATTACATGTGTCTGCGTGTGTGTGTGTGTGTGTGTGTGTGTGTGTACAACTTTCCTCGCAACGCGTGACAGTGCCATCAAAATGAGAAGCGACGCCATTCATTAGCAACGGTTGCTTTGAATGATTGTTTTCAAATTGCGATTGAGGTTAGATTGAATTCATGTCATGCACGTGAACTGCAACAATATGCAAATGCATTAGCAGGTTGCTGGTCCGATAACTGCGGTCATATTTAGCATTAGTAGTAGTAAGTAGCCCGGCATGACTTTGCATATTGTACACTACAAATAGCATTTTCAACCCAATTGCTGGCAATGGATTGTCTGGCAACTGGGGACTGGACTTGGACATGGCTTTGGGGACTGGGACATGGGATGTGGTATGTGGTACGTGGTACGTGGTACGCGGAACATGCCACGTGGTGGACTGGGTATCGACTATTTTAAGTGGTACGCTCGACATGCTAACGGATACCGGATAGCTGGATAGTTGAATAGAATTGCTAGATTGTTGTTAGCGGTTATGTTTGGGTTTGGGCTTGGGTTTGGTTTGGTTGGTTCTATTTTTCCCGACATTTCACATTTCGTGTCGCTAATGTCCCCAGACTCATGTCCTTTGTCATTGTTATTGTAATTGTGTTACTGTTACTGTTCTCGGTACCGCTGCTGTGACCGTTACCGTTACGGTTAGCGTTAACGTTAACGTTACTGCCAGTCCCGGCACAATGCCACAAGGCAGCAATAATAACAGCCATGCCTAATGAGGAAGCTCTACTTAGTTGAGAGTGCCCGAATGGATTCATACCCTGTTTCGTAATCCAGGATTACAGTTTGTTTGAAGAAAGAACAAGAAAAGTCTCTTCTATATATGTATGGTTAAGGCTATCGATAGTATTGAACGATTATCGAAGTGCTCTTCAGCACTTTAACTTATATAAGTATAAAATATGCCCATTGGGCGCAAGCTTCTCGCATAATTTTCAATGCTCGATGCATATGTATGGATTGAGTTATTGATTTTCATAGTGTGTGAGATTTGAAAGTGGCGCCACATAAGTTTTTCGTGTCATCCGCACCTGCGAAATACCCAAAAAACAAAGCGACGCCCACCTGTCAATCGCCTCAATACCAGCCACATTACATCACACCACAACGGAGCAGAACAGAACAGAACAGAACAACCCACAATTCACACACATATTGGCCAACCAACCAACCAATCAAGCCAACCAGTCATACCTATTGGGCCCAGTGTTGCCACAACATTTTGTAAATCAAAAAAAACCAAGCCGAACAGAAAATTGTTAATGCTGAAACAGCAGTTAAAATTTACAGAACTATTTGCTATTATTCCAAGAGTAATTTTAATTTAAAAATAAATTTTTTTATTTATATATAAGCTAAGCTTCTGGTTATTATTAGATAGCCAAAATGGCAACACTGTAGAGCTCATATACGAAAAATAGACATATATATATCTATACATATATATATATATATATATAAACACACACACACACACACAGCTTAAGATCATGTGCGTGAGTTCATGTTTGCATTTCAATGTTTGCTATCCCGCAGGTGTGCGGTCATCAAGTTTTCCAGCATAGCAGGTTTACCGTTACAAACATACTAACAAAAAAAAAAACAAGGAAAAAGCACACACACACTTGCACATGTGTACAGCTACATATTTACACTTATATATATGTATGTTTGTATGTAAATATTGAGGTATGCTTTCATACACTTGCTCCCTGCTAGAATCTGTGAGTTGTTTCTTTTGCCGTTATCTTCAGTGCACTCAACTGCTTCTTCTTCTTCTTCTTCTTTCTTTTTTATATGTTGTAGTTTATGAAAGCTTTTTGGTAGTGGAGAGCTTTTCAACACACAATCAGCTTAGCTATTTTAGCTTATTTTCTGGGCTCTTTCTTCCCTTCGGCTTCGTCTCTCTTGAATTGAACTCGCATAATCCTTGTGATTAAGGACCTAACACGCACATACCTAATGACAGTCAGCTTACATTTTCGGCAAAGCTTAAGATTTGATCCTTCACTTGGAGATTTGAATTAATTTAAAGTTTATTTGATTAAGATTGTTGTTGTTATTTTTTTTATTTTTTTGGTTTTTTTGTTGCAGATGTCAATTCAAAAGTTAAACGACAACGCCAACTCGGGCTATGTTAGCTCCGAGGAGACGGACTCCCTGCTAGTATCGAATCCAACAAAGGGCGGACGCACCGCCCTGCTTCGCCAGGTGAAGAACAGCAGCGTCAACGGACCCACATCGAACAATATGGCTTCCACGTCCGGTGGCAAACCGACACTGATGCGTCAGGATCGCACTTCCACATATCTAACCAGTCCGCAACAGTCACAGCATGCACGCATGGGATCCGAGGAGAGTATGCGGGGCATTGTTGTGGCTCATATAGGTGGCGGTGGTGGTGGCAATGGCAACGGACACGACGAGGATATTGAGCAAGGACTGCGTGCCGCGATAGTGCCTGATATTGAAGTACATGAAGAGGACCAAGAACTAACACAAAACACATCAACAACAACAACAACAACATCAATATCAGCTGGCAATGCAACGACCAAACAGCATCAGCAACAGCAACAACAAGAACAACAACAGCAACAGAAACCGACCATATCAATTATGAATTTAAGCTTAAAGCCACATGAACAAGGAACGGGAATGGCATTGGGAAAGGGTATGGGAACTGGAACCGGAACTGGAACGGGAACGGGCACGGGAACAGCGACCGGTTCGAGTCATCCAAATTTGGGCACATCATCATATCAGAATTTATCATCGAGCATACCGCCAAGTGCACCAAGTCGATGTCGAGCCTGCCGCAATTGCAGTCGCCGGGCATCGACGACACCCATCTCGACGGGCGGTCAAATCGATCGTTCCGCATCGCGGGACAGTGTGAAAAGTGCCTTCCAACAGGGTAATTTGACCAGCTCGATGGCCATATGCATATCAAATTCAGCCCTCCAACAGCAGCAACAGCATCAGCAGCAGTTGCAATTGCATCACCAGCAACAGTTGCAGTCGCATCAGCAGCATCAACAGCTGCAACTGTATCACTATCAGCAACCGCAGGTGCCGCCAGTATTAATCACATCATCGCCGACAAATGGGTCACGTATAATACGCCAGAGCTCACAGCCGGAGTCGAGCACAACGGCCATCTGCTGTGGATCGCACAGCTCGTGCGGACACTCGCACACCGTTCCGAATGTCTCCTTGAAGCAGCTACGCGAAAGCACAACAGATGGCATTGCGGGCATTGCGGCCGATTCCCTACGGATCAATGGCGGCATGCGTCCATTCAAGCAGGTAAACGACAATCTATTCATATACATATTTATTCATAACAATAATTACAAACAATGACAAGTAAACAAAAAGGGACTTCAAAGTACAGTTCATTCTTTGGCACTCCGATGTTTTAATACCCTTGCAGAACGGTTATTTTGATCGACAGCATTTTGTAGCTTTGAAAGTGGTCCGAAGTTGATAAGTTCTTGATCAAATCCTAAGAGTAGGACAACAAAAATAGTATATGAGTCAGGTAATGAGTACCCATTTTAGAAAAACAAATTCAAAAATTAAATTCGATCTTTTTTTTCTTAACATATTCAGAAATTATGGGCACCATAAGCACTAGATAACTTTCAATGAGATATTTAATACCTAAAGCAAGTGGCCTACAAAAAAAGTATATAAGCGAGAAGCAATAATGAAATCACTTATTACTGAATCTTTTGTGGGCATGATCGAAGATAGCATCAAAGACTTGAACTTCATATAAATAGAGACAGGCAACTATATTAGGCAATATACATATTTGATGTGGTTCGAGATATCTGTCATTCAATGCGCTGCACAGCACACGATAATATTATAATAACCTCTGCAAGGGTTTCCTAAATGGCCAAAACGAAAATTGTGTCAAGGTCAATTTAGCTGCGTGTGTGCGTGTGTGTGTGTGTGTGTGTGTACATAACCATAACTAAATGTGTCTATAAGTTAACCTCAAAGTGTGTATATAACCCAATAATCTCGCTACTCCAATTAACTGCCCCTTCCTGTCTCGTGCCTTCTCTATTTTAGCATTGTGTACTGGACACACTGTAAATAGAAATACCTAAATCTACCTTGAATCTATTATAATAGACCACCGTGTAGCTTGCACTCGATGTTATATGTTCCCAGCAATCGAATTCCCCGTTCAATAATGAAACAGACTTGATTGCAGTTTGCTTTCAGCAGCGCAATTACTTTTAATTGATTTCGGTTGAAATTAAATATGCTGTGATATTGATTGCCAACAATAGCTCACAAAATAAAACCAAGCACTTGAGGAATTAACAGCATTTTCTTCTCCCCATTAAATCAATCTGTCTGCTTATGGGAAGTGTCCCATTTGTTTCGCTGCCTATTATCCAGCAAATTGATGGTCTTATCTGAAATAGGCCAAAACATCTTAAATAGCAATTTCCACTTAAGACTTGACAGCATTCCTTCTCTTCGGAGATCAATCTGTTGTTTTGCTAGTTATTACTTAAAAACAAAACAAAACGAAACAATTGCTAATCGACACTTTGGCCCAATTGAGAGCTTATCTTTTGACCCAGGCCTCCCACATCCCAATTCCCATTCCCAATTCCCATTCCCATTCCCATCCAACCTGTCAGTTGTAGTTAAGTCAACGAGATGATTTAAATTATTGTTGATTACTCTTGTTTGCTGGT
This sequence comes from Drosophila basisetae, assembly GCA_035041595.1. Lineage (NCBI taxonomy): Eukaryota > Metazoa > Arthropoda > Insecta > Diptera > Drosophilidae > Drosophila > Drosophila basisetae. The sequence goes on from JAWNLB010000114.1 coordinate 3,249,083, forward strand.
GTTATAAATTTAATGAGTCGCATTAATAAATGATCAAACACCATGTGTATTTTTAATCAAAATTTGACCCATATATTTTTACATTTAATATTGCAAACGCGATTCTGGCAGGCTCGATTCTCATGCTAAAATTAATCCCTTAAGTGCTTGTTGAAGCTTTTCACATACATAATTTAGTCAAAAGTAATCCGATCGCAAACCAGGTCTTCTTAATCATAGCTTGACCTTTATATTAATGCTGCATTTAAAGTTGGATAATGTGAATCTCTCAAAAATTGCTTTTAGTTTCATCGACCATATCTTTGTCAAAAAAATATGAGGGCTTCTTACTCGTGGTTTGATTTCTAGATTACTACCACATTTAAAGTTGACAACGGTGTTCCGACCCGATTTCCATATCAAAATTGGAAAAAGGGCATGCTCAAAATATTCCACAGCCATAATTTTTTTTTTTCAAAAGTAAGACGATTTTTAAAACCGTAAAACTCTAAATATAATATATATGTATTCCACAATGTGATACATTTTATCTACTTAGTTATTACATAGCCATCAATATATATTTTTATAGGTATGTATTTGTATTTAATGAGTTTTAGTTTGCAATAATATTATTCTATTTGTAGTTTTAAATGTCTGAACACCTGCCAAATTGTAGAATTATTTTGTAAGTGCCACTAAGTTCTCCAAATAGCATTTTCAATTTTCCGTCTAGTTGACTTACATGCATTAAGTACTTAGGTATTATAATAGACACTCAAGCATTTTCATCGTTTTGCTGCCGCTTTCATTTTTCATTTTTCATTTTGTTTTTGCACTTTCAGTCTCTTTTTGAATTGTTGTTATTGTTATTTTCGTTTTTGTTGTTATTTTCTGTTTGTGTATCTAATTTTTCACATTTTCACGCGCTTAAATCCAATTAGGAAAAATCAATATTGCTCATACGCGATGTTGCCTCAATAATATTAATTATAATATTTTCCATATTTTGCCGATCATAATTAAAACATTTTGTTTACGCCAGCAACAAATTTTTGGCCGTGTTTCGAAGTGATGCGTAAGTGGGTGGTTGGGTGGTTGTGTGTTCGGTACAGTTGCTGAGAGGTTGGCATATTTATTTTGACAGGCGAATGGCAGAGAAGACAGTAAATCAAATTCGAGCGGCCAATTCATGCGAAAATCACTCGTTATCCAAATTGAAAAAGCGTGCTCGACCCCGAAAAAACCCGCAATTGATTATTCATAAAGCATTTGAATTAGAAATTCGCTCAAATGGCCAATTCGAAATCATATCTCTTTCTTAATATATACGGACATTTATTTTTGTATATTTATTCAACAAATTGAAAACACGCAGCGAAGTCATCAAAATTTGCTTGAATGCTGTCAGTCGCAGTGCTATTTAAATGTTTAATATCTTCCTAAATATAGAATTATAATTAGTATTGTAATTAATATCAATAAATTTTGCCAGTGTCTCAACTTTCTACTTCCCATTTCTCTGTTTTGTTTCTGTTTCTGTATCTGTTTGTTGTCTGTTTTTTTTCGTGTATTTCTTGTTGAGCGCATTTCTCCATGGCTGGCTGTGACCTTAACATGATTGATGAACTTTTTCACTCCTTGACATTTGATGTCGCGTTTTTGTCCCACATACAATTTTTGGTTTATGTATTTTTTGCCCTCACCCAGCTTTTTGGCTGCAGATAATCGACAATTTGTCCAGGAGCTGTTAAAGAAGAAATTAGCTTGGCTGACAAAAAATAAAAAGAAAGCTTTCCCACATTGAAAACAAAAAGTTTCAAACTGACTGTGGTCGCCGGCGAATGATAAGGAAGAACTGTTGCCATAGCCACCATACTCCTAAAGTATGTGAGACATGCCTCAATCAAAAAATGTAATTTACTTTTGAGCGACAATTACATCCAATTGGCTTGCGAGCTTAAAGCTTTTCAGCTCTCAATTTGATATGTGGCGGAAAAAAAGACAAAGCTTCTGGAAGCATGCACACATAAATTGTGTATGCAATTTAAAGTACTGGCAAACCACAAATAAATACTCAACTAGCCAGCTATTTAGCTATGCAGGAACATGCGTGTTGCTGCACACTATTTGCAATAGTTTGTTTGTTGAGCAGAAAGCTTTGGAATTTTACGCGGGCAGCCGTTAGTTGAAAGCTTTTTGTGCGCGAAAGCTTTCGTGGCGGCGATTTCGAAGTTTCACAATAGTTTCAAAAGGTTTCCCCAAAGCTCCGCCTCTCATTAATTATGCAACGCGTCAAGAAAACTTTTCATTCGACTCCACACACACCCACTCACACACACACTGGCACGCGTACAGAGTATTTCTGTGTAGTGGTCAGCAAAAAAAATAAAAATAAAATAATAATGTAAGCACTCGTCGATATATTTTACTTATATTTTTATTTTGTGTTGTAATTCAGATTACTAAATTGCATACTTTCATAGTCATTGTTTCCCCATTTTGCAGTTTGTGCCAAGACACATTACACGCATTTTATATTGCCTACTTTTGCGCTTGCAATAAATCGTGAGAATATAATTTAAAAAAAAATATCTGATTGGCAAAACATTGCATTCAAGTATTAATTAAATAATTTTCCCGTCTGGCAAGTGAATAATACTTGGGGTGATTATATTTGAAGTCTGTCAGCTAATTACAGGTGGCAAAATTATCGCAAAATAATCTACAAAATGGGAATAACTAATTTAAATAATTGTCATAATGATGGATTGCGGATTAAGAATACTTTCTGTCAGGCAAGTGTATTAATAACAACAGTATAATTGATTATTGATTATTGTTATAATTGCTGAGCTTATTCGGAATTTCTAGCACAATTTTTACGAACTTTACCGACTTAGAAACCATTTTGAAATAAAGGCAGATCACAAATTGTATTTTTGTATTTTCTTTTGGATCCATTGACAGAAATGCTATTCAATACTGCTAAATACATATGATATGAAACATAGTTAGATCTGTATAAGCGATAAATAGTAAACCAAATTAAACAAGAGCTCTTAGTGTGCGCGCAAAAGTATGCAATAAAAGGCTTAAGTATATTAAAATACAATTAATTGTTAACCAAACTTCAAACTATTTACCAGGGTGTCAAACTGAATCATATTTCCGATCTGTTCCGGTTCCGGTATGTAAAGCGTAAGGTTTTCGACAAGGGTTATGAATTGAATGCACTTTCTTTATATATATATATATATGTATATTTAAATGTTTCTTAAAAATATGTTGAATTACGTTTCGGATTCTGAATTTCAATCGGTGAAGTTTCGGTATCGATTTCGATTTGACACCCTGCTATTTACTGAATCCACACAATAAAAATTCCATATTATTAACTAAGTCCTTAAATTGTACTCTATATAGTTATATAACCATATACCTAGCTATGTGTACATGTATGTATATCCATGTATGTATTATTATTTATTATTATTATTATTGTTATTCATTCTAGTTATGCTTAGCGTACTCGTATGTATATCCTTTACTACCCGCCTCAATGCCTACTTATGTAAATGTTTAACCTTTATAGTTATGTAAATGCGATAACTCTACTTGAACAAGTTAACCATGTACTAATCGCAATTCGCATCATGATTCTCCTCAGGGCGTTCTTCTAATGCCACGCACATTGTCCGAAAGCCGAAAGTTACGACTTAGAAGGGCCTTCACAGAGGCCACTAACGAAACGCTTCAAAGCTCCAAAATGGTATTTAATCTAAATCTTACAACAAAAAAAAACCCCTCTCAACCCTCCCCAAACACAAAAAAAAAATACATTTTATGGCTATAATTTTCCCCTTTCAGCTTTGATTAGCAAAGTTAAAACTTTATATGTATTGTGTACATACAAAAAAAAAAAAAATACAGAACAAAAAATAGCAAAATCAAATTTTAAAGTTTTATAGTTGAATTTTGATTCGAATACATTTACGTGGCACCATTTTCTTCCCAAATGCGAAATACAAATTTTGCCACATTTGAATGCGCCCGTTAACCATTATTTTGAGTAAATACTCATACTTGCATTCGCATTCGTATTCATAGTCATGCTCGTATTGTGCTTGCACACACAAATTAATCGTTCAATCAGTCAATCAATCTTCGTTTAGTGCATCCGCCAGTTCATCAAATTGTAGCTCTTCCAAAATGTAGATGGCAATTTCAGATACTTCAATGCTCCATCGAATGTCGCTTCTAGCTGATTGCCACTCATTCAATCAACATTCGCACGCTCACTCCACTGCATATTCACATTCACACATCACATTCACATTCACATTCACATAGTGGCTCGTTAGCTGCGTTATTGCATCGTGAATAATAGTGAATATTAGATGCTAAAGAGTATTATAGTTATAAGTGATTGCAAAGGTAAGCGTATAAAATATTTTATATTGCCACTTTAAGTGTATGTTGCCTGCCGTTACCGTTATGAATAAATACAATGCACTCGTTAATCGTAGGATGCACCATATAAAACCCAAGCAATATGCTGTTATATCACGTACTGGTAAAATGATTAAATATTTTCAATATTCTATACTACCAGGATGTCACATCGAATTGATTTTGGTAAGGGTTAAGAATTGACTTCAACTTCTCGTTGGTATTCAATTCCGTTCTGGTAGCATATGGAGTAATCATATCGCTACCTGCAAGTGGTTGTTAGAAAAAGAAAAATTGAATTTTGAAACTGTTTCGAAATTTCACTTTGACACTTTGACACTTTGAACACTAATTTTATGATACCCAGTGAAATCAAATTTTTGAAACCGCAATATTTGACCATTTTAACACTGGTGGGTTATCATTTTTATAGTTTTGAAACAAAATATATTGGGATTATATGTGTTATTTGACTTGAACTGTATGTTTGCAATGAACATGATAATTTCATTGTACAAATATTCGGTATATATTATACAATATATTTTACTGACCAATCTGAAAAAAGTGTACTAAAAACATTGAAAATTTGAAAGCTTGATAATATCTATATACATTTATATATATTACGATTACTTTATTACAATAATATCATAGATCAAACTTAATAAATTATAAGCCTGTTTCTCAAAATCTTATATTGACAAAAACATTTGTTAATTTTTTCTTAATATTGTTGAAAATTCAAACCAGCATATTTTGGCTATTCACTCATATTTGATCAGAATAGAATGTTATCAAATGAATTGAGTATTCTAAAGTAGGCGGAACACTTTGATGTCTTTAATGAGACTATTAAGAATCTTTCAACTTCCGCACATATTTAAATTTGAATACGCGTCTCAAAATATTTAATATTGGTTTCAAAGTATTTAGCTATAAATAATTGACAAATTTGTATGTTACTTATAAGCTAATATTTGTTTTTTTTGTTGTTGTTATGCAAATTAAATTGCATTTTCTTAATATTGTAAATTTTCTGGAATTTGTAGCTCTAAAATTAAGCTAAAAGCGTTTTGTGTAAAATGCAATAAATTTGGCTTATAGCCAATAATTGTTGAATAAGAATTTGTGTATGAATGTACAATGGTACTCATAATTTGTATTGGGAATAATGCCATGTAGAACAAGGTTTTTTTTTCCTGCGTTGCTGCGGTCGTGTCTTATTTTTTTGACAATGCGAGCAGGCGGTGAATTGAGTAAAATACCATGAGTCATGCTTATTGAGCACAGGGCATCTTCAAGTTCATACAAACCTGTCAGCAGACAAATTGCCATTAAGTTTTGGCCCGGGTCCACTGCCAGCTATCAATACGGAGACAGAGAAAAGACACAGAGAACGAGAGAGAGAGAGAGAGAGAGAGAGAGTCCGGCAGAAAAATAATGAGCAGGAAGCGTTGAGTTGCGAGCATCGTTTCAATGACGTAGGCAATCAATTCTGAGTTCCATTGTATTCAGCGTCCATCGCATTTATACACTGCGAAAAAATGAACCTTATTGAGTCTATTATTCTTCAGTCAATCAAGTTGAGTAAACTTGAATGGGATTCATTCCCAAGAACTAAACTTAACTCGATCTGCTTTCCACACTCTTTTCCAATTCTTATTTCCTGATTCATTCACTTGGCTTTTGGCATTCTTAGAAACATCTCCGTATATTTCTTAAATCAAGAACTTGATTACTTAGAGTAATATATTTTGTATTTACTTAATTTTTTTTTTTGTATTTTTATCCTCTTCCGGTTGAACTTGACATTATATTTCTATGAGTGTACGCACTCTGGGGACTTGGAGAGGGCGAGACGATGGTGGGGAGGACAGTATGTTAGCCAGAGCGGATATTTCTCTCAGCGATCGCTTCGGCTGCTGTTTCCATTCAATGCCCAGCAATCAGCAATCGGCAATCGGTGATCGGTGATCGGGAATGGCCTAATCCGCAATCGCGATCGACGGCGCGTGCTGCTCGACTAACACAATTAGCGAGTGGAGGGGAAAGAAAAGTGCAAGAAAATGGAAAAGGGAAAAGAAAAACTGAGAATTGAATTATAAATATAAAGATTCTCGACTGGCCAAGATCATTGTGTGCGCGACCAGTGGCACCAGGTCTTAACCAAACAACACACATGGCCAACAAATCCATGCTGGCCAACGCGAATTGAAAAGTCGGCAAGCTTTCGAGCCACAAAAAAACAAAAAAAAAAACCCAAATTGAAAAACGGCCCCGCTTTTCCATCTTCCATCTGCAATTGTTTTTACCGTGCAAGCGTGTTTGTGTGTGAATTTTTTTTTTTCTTTTTTTTGTTTACATTTTGGACAATTACGCAGGAAAATCGATTTGAATAGATTTCGGATTTCGGAAAATCAACAACAAAAATCAACATTAAAACGTTGAGAATTGCGGCTGCAAACGGTTGGCAAGAAAAGGCCAAGGAGAGCAAAAATATGCAGTCTTGTGTGAAGCAGCAATGTGAACAAAAAAGTGCGCTGATCAATTGAATCAATTGAATCAATCGAATCAATCACAAAAAGCAGAAAAGAAGCACGAAATAAGTTTGTTTTCTGTCGTAATTGTTTTGTTTTATTTTGAGTGAGTGTGTGCGTGTGTGTGTGAGTGTGTGCCATTGGTGTTTGTGGCATGTCGCCTGCCTCCTGCATGGAGAATCAATGCAAGGGCAGCCTCTACCCAAAGTGTCCGTGTCCTGGCACGGCTGCAACTGCTGCAACTGCTGCGAGTGCTGCAAGTGCGGCGAGTGCAGTACCAGGCGCGTACCCAGCCGTGAACAACATTGCAACAATGCCAACAACGTCATCAGCGGCACAGCTGCCACCAGCTATGACGCGCACCAGCAGCGTTGGCGGCGGTAGCGCTGGCGCTGGTGGCGCCACAAATGCGTCACGCCGCACCTCCCTCTGGGTGGAGACACTGCGTCAGACCCGCAAACTTTCCTGTACCAACGACCGGCCCATATCGGTAAGTGGCACACAGTGACAACAACAACAACAGCAACAACAGCAGACAACAACATATTTTGGGGCCAATCATTTCCATTGACAAATGGGCTTCAACTAACCGCACTAACCGACAACTAGCCATAACTATAACTATGACGTACTTACAACACACACACACACACACACACACACACACACACGCATATGTGGATGGATAGATATATATGTGTTAATATATGTACATAAGCATATGACAGATCCAAGTTCTCAATGCTATGTCCACGTTCACGTTTCACATCCACATCCACGTCCACATCAACATCCACATTCACGTTGCGTGCCCCGCATCGAGTCAACTGTAAAAATAAACAAACCGCGCCAGTTTCGCTTAGCTAGAGACTAGAGACTAGAGACTGCGGCAATACCAAGTTATTTTCATCCAGAGCATCTGCAGACAACAACAATAACAAAAGCACGCAACATCGAAGAAATCAAAACAACAATAAAAATAAGTAAAAACATCTATTTTGGGCACGCCGAAATTTTCTATACCCTTGCAGACATCTGCTCGTAAATTCACTTATTAATTGTGGTCGTGTACGCTACATCTAATTTAGTGGCAATATAGTGGTCCGATCTAATCGATGCCGTTACGTGTATATTTATATAGAAAACGTGTTTGTCTATCTAGATACATATACGAGTATGTGCATTTATATTCATATTTGTGTTTGTATTTGTATTTGTTGATTTTCGTGTTTGCTCTAAAACATTTCTGGATCACATGGATGCTGCAAAAAAGGAAGTAGAAGTGAATAATCGTGATTGGCTATAAATACAAGGGAATCACGATCTTTTCTTATATAATACGCAAATAAGTAAATATAAAAGCTTCAAGTGGCAAAATACATATTAAAACCCTTTCCGTTGTGGTTGTAAGTTGTAAGACCAGTTTCGTTTGCTGGTTTTTTAAAAAATTTCAATGCGTTTCCGATTTCAATTCAATCAGTTTCAATCGGTTAAATTCGGTTATCGGTTATCGGTTACGGTTTGACAACCTGCTGTAGGCTTAACTATAGCTATAAATATATAAAAGGAAAACAGGCAAAGTCAAGGAAAAATAAACAAAAATAAAGTGAATAAATAATAGACTTAACAGCTGGCAATTAAGTTAATTAACTTATTTTATTTTAAATGAAAAATTTTGAATGTAGTCAAATTAACTTGGCAAAAAGGAGCAAAGTGCTTAAGAAAGTGAAGAAGCCACATTTTTAAAAGATGCAAAACAAATGTGGGAAATTCGAACAGCCACAAACACCATCACTGAAAGAGGCAGAGAGGTGTGTGCGAATCAGATGGCGACCCGGTCGAGATGATTGTATCTTTGTATTGTATTTGTATTTGTATTTGTATCGAAAAACAAATGCCCATAAATACTCGATTTCCCTATAATAAAACGTAACGTATTGCCTCTCTATTACTGCCTATCCGCCTGGCCCGTCACTGACCCCTTCCCGTTGGCATTCTGTGTCTTTGATATATTGTTTAGAGTGCTGCTGGCATATGACCTAATCGATTTGCCCCGAAGCCATCTTTATTAGCAATTGGGTGTATATACATATACTCGTATGTATATACATGTATATATATGCTATTTGCCACATGTTGGCGATTCTCATTAAAACATTCGAAACAAGTACACAATAAACAAAGTGTATACAATGTGTGAGAAATGAGAAAAACACAACTGAGCCGGAGATAGGGCTGTCCAGAAAGGGATATGGTCAGTAAGTCCTGACAAATCCCTTTTGGTTAACTCAACTTGACTAATGAAATCCAACTCTAAGTTCTTTTCTTTTCTTTTCTTTCTTTCTATTTTCTTCTACTACATTTTGAGGTCAGGGTCAGTTAATGTTGGGCATGGGGCTGTAAGGGTAGGGGGCGGTGGGCGTGTAGAGCCGTCTAGAGCTCGTCAATTACTTCAACATTTCCTGGGGGCAAAGGCAAACAAGTTATCGTCACCGTCTCCTGAAAATCGATTTCGCCAGCCAAATAAAACGATAGCAACCAAAACTTCAAAAAAAAAAATGGAATAAATAAAAAATAAAAAAAAAATCTAATAGGAGAAAATGAAATAAAATTGTGTGCTAAACGAAGCGCGAATTCCCCGCTTGGCACTTTATTGTTTTTATAACAAGCTGCATTACTCTTGGCATTTTCTCTCTGTGTGTGTGTGTGTGTGTGTCTGTGGGTAGGTGTATGCTTTTAGGTGTACCAGTACTTATACCCAATCCGATTGTCAAAATGCCTAGCAGCAACTTTTACAAAATAATGTGCATTTCATACTTTCTTCATTGTTTGTTTTTGTTTAATAAACCTTTTATATTGGCCGTCAGTTTAAATAGCTTTTAGTTAGTTGTCAGAGAGAAACGTTTGCAATATGAACTTGTTCATTTTCGATATGTACTCTTCATCATCATTAATGATTGATGTCCTTTCGTCCGTTTGTCTGTCTTCTGTTAGGCATTCCAGATTTGAAATTGAAGTTCTCCTATATCATCATAGGTATTTCATGTATTTTTCGGATTATGCGAATATCGATTCAAATCGATTTGCGTACAATTTTGGAGATATATTTTTCAAATCTCCAGTTTTCGAATATAAGTTCTCGTATTAACTTGATGTCATTTTATCGATAAGTTGCTCTTCTTTTGAATATCTGAAACATGTGCAACTTAGTTAAAGAATTCGGAGCATCCGTACTTGTTACAAGGATCTGCTTGGAATTTGAGTCCTATCCTTGTAGTTAAAGTCACTATTTAATAGGTGAATGGGTTTTCTAACTGTACATGTCTATCTGACAGCTGTGCAACACGCCTTTCACATTGAACCGTTCAATGGCAATTATCGCATTCAGTTTTTGGACGCGCCTTTAACGACGAACGCAAGTCTGCCAAAGTTAAAAATATCTATGTGAATTTCGACAGAAATTCAGCTGTTAAACTTTAATCTAAATACATTTAGCATGCAGTTATTTTAAAGTGTATTTTAAGAACACTTACTTATTGTATACGAGTACATATAAAAAAGATATATAAAAAAATCAACTCAAATGAGAGCTCCTTTGTAGTTTGTTTACAAAGCAGAAGATGCACAGAAATAAGTCAAATCTTGAAAAGCTGATAGTTTTATACATAATACACATGTAGCCATGTATCAGGGGAAAAATGCATATATATGTATGTGTTGATGTCGTCAACAAAGCTATTGAAAGTCATAAATAATATGGTATCTGTGCCGTTTAAGGATTTCTTTTTTTTTTTCGTTGGATCTATTTTATTTTTGGTTCATTTTTTATTTATACGCTGACTCAATGAACTTTCAAGTTTGGAAAGTGCAGCGATTGTGTGACATGATATATTGGTCGAGATGTGAGATAGCTGATATCTGAATTGCGATTTAGGTAACATTAATTAATGATGAAAAGCCTGATTGAAAAGCCTGCCCCTGCGCTTCACCTATCTCTGCGCCTGACTTTCGGCTCTTTGTGTTTCCTTCTTGTTGGTGTTTAGTTGGGCGTGTGTCGAATTATGAATGCAAATAGGAATTGCGGTCGACGTGTGTGCAAAATAAATAAGCAACAACACCTTCAAATAGGCATTGGATGCCATATTTGTTGATGATGAATATTATATGGACGGTGCACGACAAGCGGCCACCAGAGGACATCGATGAAAGACTTGCCAGTGTGTGTGTGAGTGTGTGTATGTATGTGTGTGTGTGTGTGTGTGTGTGTGTGTGTGTTTTATATTTACACTTCTTTCTCGCAATAGCGTTGTGTTCCATTGTAAAATATTTAAGTCGTTTGTGTTAAGGCAACGCAACGCAACGCGACGCCTTTCCAATTGCAATTCATATATAAATATATATGTGGCCATATGTCGATAGTAATTGTCATACGGCTCCATGCATAATAAAGTTAAGTCCTTGGCGGACCGTACTTAAGCAGTCGTAGAGCAGGAGCAGTAGCACCAGCAGGTGCCGGAGCTGGAGCAGGAGCAGGAGCAGAAGCAGAAGCAGGAGCAGGAGCTGTGGGTGGAGAGTACTCCGAGTATTGACTAACGCGAGCAGGTGGCTTGAATTGCCAATAACTTATAGCCTTATAGCCAGCCAGGGTCCGGTTTGTGTGCGGCTCCGTATCCGTGACCGTGTACAGGGTTCGTGGCAACGCTCGCCCCGCTTCCCTCCAGAACCCGGCAAAATGCGCTTGGAAAAATAGTCAACGGAACTTGTGAAAATTTAATGATAATGGTCCTCGACAATGACTCAGTTGACGGGACCCCTCTATCGAATGCACATTTAAGTAGTTGTATGCCACATATATAACTATATATATCGTTCGATTTGTACATATACATGTATATATATAGCCATTATCTATCCGGGTGTCTATCAATAAATGATGACAATATTGTAAAGAAACGATTTGGAATCGACCAACTGCTTCGTCCAGTTGATTGCATTTGCTGGGCTGCTTAGATCATGTTCCGCCCATGATTTATTTTATAGGTATTAATGCAATTTAGATATCCATATCGATTCAACTTATGGCACATATTTCTTTTCAAAGAATTCTAATTAAATCGATCATCACATGCTTGGATTTAGAACATTTTATTTATCTTATTTGTTTTTAATTGCTTTGCTTCGTACTTGCTTATAGACAGATTCACATCAATTTGGCATTTTTCTCTTCATTTTTGAATTGGTTTCAAATTGAATTAAGGGTGTTGAAATTAAGAGCCGAGATTCAAATTTAGTAATCACTTTTTATTGAGGTTTTTCCAGTTAAATTTGTCCACAATTTATTTAAAAAACAATAATTTAGGGCACGTTGTGTTGAATGTGTTCAAGATGTAGAAGTCTGGCTCATTTCATATAACTCTCTCCACTCCACTCCCACGGCTAACTAACTGGCTTATATCGAAATATGAAACTGTCAGTTGTCAACTAGTGATACTCAAGGAATCGGGGCTTACAAATGGCGGACAAATGCATCAAGTTTTCATTTCAATGATTTATTCAAAATCTGGCATGACAACATTGTGACTATCTGTTCCTTTCCTGTTGACATACAAATGTATGTATTGGATTTGGATTTGGGTCGGCATCATGTGTATGGTGTGTGTGTGTGTGTGTGTGTCCATGTCCTTATGTCGCGTTGTTTGTCCCTTTTGACAATTTGTGCCCAGCAGCTCAACGACTTTGTTTAATGATAGGTAGCAAATTAAAGGATATACCCAACACAGGAGTTGAGACTATTAAGGGCAGCTTAAGTACGGGTGAATGAGGAGCAGTTGTTAGTGGCGTGTTAGCAGGCGTCCTTTGTCCTTTCAGTTAATGTTTTTTTTATTTTTTTTCCCCCCTTTATATACCCTGTGGCCATATGAAATATTTGAGATGGTTAGCATCACGATGGGCAAATATTTGTAACAGGCAGCAAATATGTATCTTTGAGCCCAAAACTGATAGATCTTTTCTTATTTTTATTCTGTTCTTATTTTTATCAGTTCAAACTCAGCCAGATATTATCGATAAATATCGAACTTCCGATGAAATCATAAATTTAATTACTTAGACTAAGATATTTCGCGCCTATTTGCAGTGTTTCAAATTTCCAACTCAGTCAGTTCTCATAGTGCGTTAAAGTAAAGTTAAAACAACTTAAATTAAGAATTGGGGCTTAACATTTTTTTCCACCTATTTTCTTAAGTACAAAAATACGTTTGACAAGTTTTGTGTTCCTATTGAAACAAATTTTACTTGAAATGTGATGCACAAATTGCTAGCAATTTGATTCGTTTATATTTGAGGCAGTGTCTCCTAGTCTAGCACTTGTAGCCTGACTAGTGCCTGTCTCCAAGCACATCCATCAGCAGTTGCTGTTGCTAGGCAAATCCATTTGCAAGTTCATCATCATCAGCAGCAGCGCCAAGGATGCATTCCAAACGAGTTGCACACGCAGACACCTACACACACACAGGCACACACAGGCACACACATAAGCACTGTCAGTCACACGCAGACATGCACACATGTGTGAGTAACTAAAAAATATTGCTGAACAACGTGACTACGAAAAAAAAACAACAAAAACAACAACGACAACAAGAGCGACAACAACAACGACAATTGCCGATGACAAAGCAAAACGCGCAGCAGCTCAACTTTTTTGGATTGAGTATGCGTATGTGTGTGTGCGTGTGTGTGTGTGTGTGTGTGAGTGTGTGTGGGTGTATGCATATGTGTGTGGGTGTGGTGAGCACTTGGCCCGGCAGCCAGCAAGGAGCCAAATGTCGAAGCCGGGCACCTTACGCAAATCGTCGGCTGCTTGCCAATGCGCAGGACGAACCGAAGGACACGGGTAACAGGGCAGCCAGGCACTTGAATGCAAAAAAAAAGAACAAACAAAAAAAAATAAAACAAGATGAAATTTGCTCTAAAAAGATGTGATTTCCTGCTTACTTTTGGTTGTTGTTCGAAATTGATGCACAAAATGGCAATCGTATGTCGACCGAAAATGAAATTATATTCACTTAAACCATATCTATATGGTAAATACATATGCAAGCTTGACTCTAATCTATATATATATGTATATGTATATGTATATGTATATGTATATAGTATATGTATATAGTATATGCTGGATTTAGTTGCGGCAACGGATTAACTTGTAAAGTTCAATTTTGATTTTCGTATCGCGTGCCAGACGCGAATTATGTTTAGATCAAGCTCAAAAGCTCAAAGTTCACTTTGAAGCAGCAGCAGAAGCAGCAAGAGAAGCAGAAGAAGAAGCGACAGCAGCAAAAAATGACAACAACAACTACAGCAACAACAACAACAACAATAAGGACAGGCACGCCAAAGTGCTATCAGGCGGCATTTTGGCTGCGCTCCTCGCTGAGTGTTGTTGTTGTTCTGACTACTCACTGCTTTTGTTGTTGCGAGTGTAAATGTACCCAGCTGCCAGTTGCCAGTTTCCATTTATTCACACACACACACACACACACACACACACGAACTCAGAAATGGACGATGAACAAAAAATAGAAAAAGAACAACTCAAAAAGCACAATGTGCAACAGAGATGGCTACAGCGCATAGCAAAAGAGCGCAAGAGCGAGCGAGTGCACGACCCCGAGAGAGACACGCGCAGAGAGCAAGCCCTGAGAGAGAAAGAGAGAGAGAGAGACACACACAGAGAGCGAAGGAGAGGGAGGTAGAGATTGAGATTGAGAGAGAGAGTGAGAGTGAGCACACACAACACAAAAATGACAATCCCAATTCTTAATTGTCAAAAATTAAAATATAACAATAAATAAAAAAATAAGTTAAAAAATAACAAAGCAAGCCGACCAAAATACAGCATGGAAAAGAAAAAACAAAAGAAAAAAATGTTTAAATAACTCAATTCTTAGCCAAAAAAAAAGAAATGGGCAAGTTTCAGCTGGCACCGACCACAAATCAAGTGAAAAATTGCAACAGAAGCCACAGCCAGCTGATGATGGGCGCAGAGCGAATGCCGAACCAGCTGTGCCTGAGCCAGTCTAACGGTACATCGAGAGTCGAGCGTCGAGAGTCGTTCGACCTCGCCCCTAAACATTAACTTCGCCAAAAAACAAAAAAAATAAAATGAAAAATAGAAAGAAAAGCAACAACAACAACAACAACAACAGCGCGCTCACTTTCGTTTCAGCAGGACGTTCATCAAATGCGTCCCGGGTTATGGTGTCGCACTGTCGTCCCACTGTTCCACTGTCAGAGTCACAGCCAGAGTCACAGTCAGAGTCAGAGTCAGAGTCGGTGTCGGTGTCTCGTTTTCGCGTTGCGCTCGTATTGTGGTCGAGTTAATTCGAACTTGGTCCTCGTCCTCGTCGTCATCGGCGTTGTCGTTGTCGTCGTTGTCGTCGTCGTCGCAGTCGCAGTCGCCGTCGACGCTGTCGTTGTCGTCGTCACTGGGCGTCCTCCACAAAAAAAAAATAAATAAATGTTATATCCTCGTCGCTGGCAGTTGCCAGTTAAGATTCAGTCTGTATTGTGTTTACACCCATGACTGACGTAGCAAGCGCAGAGCTCCACTCAAATATAACACTTACTTAATATGTACTTACAATATAAAACAATAAAAATCCCAGAGAAGACTTCACGAACGCCATTCTCAACAGCATTGAGCAACTAACATTTCATTTAACTATCAAATAATAATAATAATCAAAATAACAAAAAAAAAAAAAAAATTTAAAAACTTTTAAAAATCCAAAAAAAAAGACTTCCAACATTTTCTTGACAAATTTTTTTTCGAGTGCGCGTGTGATTGTGTGTTTGTGCTTTGAGTGTATGCTGTGTGTGTTTGTTGTGCGTGCGCCTGATTGTTGATGAGTTGATGAGTGTGTGATGGGTGTGTGTGTGTGTGTGTTGTGTGTAAAAAAAGCAACAAATTAAAATTCGATTCGTAATACGTTTAAATTCAAATAGCAAATACCAAAAGTCGTAAGCAGAACAATAAAAATACAGAAAAACAAACAACAACAAAAACAGCAAAAAAAAGAAAGAAAAAAAAAGAAAACACTATGAAAGCCGAAACGATACGGCGGATGTACCAGAGCGATACCGCCTCAATGTCGTAAACAACAGCAAGAAACGTAAAAGGGCTCCTCCCCACATCCCCTCGTAAATACAAGCGACGCAACATCGAGGCATACACAAAAAAAGTACGATAACAATCCCAAGTCCGTATTCTCCATATACTAATACTATATATATATTATATATATATATATGTATATATGTACATATATATATACATATTTATATACGTTACTCTAACGCTACTAACTCCTCCAAGTCACATTTGTCATTCAATTACAACGCACACAGAATTTGCTTTATTTTTATTTGATTTTATTGCTTATCAACACTGTTTACTTTCCTTTTATTCTTATACTATTCGGAAATTTGGGGTTTGTTTGAGTTGAAAGAATGGCACTGTAGAACCTGTAAAGTCTTTTATTACAGCTCCACATCACATGACAGCTTCGAAACTGTTAGTAGAAAGCCTTTCCAAATCGAGTATATTAAGAAATTCGAGCGATTATAGAAACTGCGCAAGAAACCACCAAAATTGCCAAAGAGAACTAACAGAACTGAGCAACTGCAGTTCAAGAGAACAATGACAAAATATAATAAAAACTAATTATATAAAATTGCATTAGAAGCAAATAACAAAGTTTAAAAGCGGAATGAAAATGAAAAAAAAATACATTTCAAAGTATATATAAAATTGCTCAGGTAAACGATTCAAATATATAAATACTGGCTTAAAAGTATTTAAGAACAAAACAAATGCAAATGATGATAAACATATTTAAATTTTAAAAAATCTTAGGAAAATTGGAGACCTTTCAAGAATTTATATTAAGTGTGATAAAAACTAAACTTCTAAAGTAAAATCCAGAAACAGAATATTAAAACTAACTAAATTGGAACTCTGACAAGAATGGAAGATACTTTAAACAGAGTTGAGAAATACAAAGGCTAACTAACTGACTAACTGAACAATCGTACAAGTAACTAAAGGGAGCATAAGTAATTGGAGATGATATGATAGTTGAAAAGATGCTTAAGAAAATATTGAAAATATTGCTTAAGAAATATTAATATTATTAAAGAAAAGAACAAAAAGACTAAGACTAAATATGCAGAGTAAAACTGCTTCAACTGATAAACAACTGAAAGGCACTTTTACACGACAGTTTGTTGCAATTTGATCAAGTCGGAGTTGTTTTTCAACTGAAATCGCAGATTCTCAGTACCAGTTTTTCAATTTCAACTTGTTTTTTCATTCTTGTTTTCGTAAGTCTTCATTTTTTTTTTTGTATTTTGGGCTAACCGGCTGTCAGGCGTTTGGGGAAAAATGCTTCATCAAGCCGGTTACAGTGGCAGTTGCCAGTTTCCGGCTTGTTGATTGACATTTCCGCTATGTTGCGTGGGGCTTGCTGCCGCCGGGTGTGGGAGTAGGGGGAGGGGGGAAACAACTCTTGGAAGCGACTTGCTTTGCTTGTCACATGTTCGTTGTTTTTTTTTTTGGTCGCAGCCGGTTGATTGTTGCTGTTGTTATTGCTGTTGCTGTTGCTGTTGCTGCTGTTGCAAACACATAACTTTGCTACAGCTTCTCACAGCAGCTTATGCAATTGTAGCTAGCTTTGATAAACACAGCGCACAGACGGCACAAACAGCGGCAGACTAATACACTGACTTGCAAGCCTCCACCTCCACCCAGTTTGTGGTGTGTGTGCTCGTCCTGTGCGAAGCGTTATGTAAGTTCTTAACTTGTACGTATGTATGCATGATAGATAACAACAGCTGAACAAGTGAACAACTGTGTCCAACTCTGTGTATGT
This sequence comes from Drosophila basisetae, assembly GCA_035041595.1. NCBI lineage: Eukaryota > Metazoa > Arthropoda > Insecta > Diptera > Drosophilidae > Drosophila > Drosophila basisetae. The sequence goes on from JAWNLB010000114.1 coordinate 3,266,988, forward strand.
GTGTGTGCTTGGGGTGGGGTGGGGGGCTGTTGCGGAAGCAACGCGAAAACTTTACCACACAAATTCAATAACAAAATACAAAAAAAAAAACAAAAACATTACAAAAAGAGAGGAAAACGGCAGTGAGTGAAAATTGTGGCAGCGTACAGTGCGTATACGTATGCGTTACGTTGAAAATTCACGTTGCGTATACGGCACGTTGCCTGGCTTTCACATACATGTTATATGTGCTGTTGCAGTGCATAATCAAATTAGTTATGAAATGTTTCTTTTTTGTTAACAGGACCCACGCAACGTAGCATTTTGAATATAATTCAATAATTCATACAGTAAAATCAGCCGTTTTGATTAAATTCCTTATTGCTTTAATTTTTTTTTGGGTACATTACGATCGCGCTTGTGAGAGACTGTGCATGCATAGTTGATGGTTATTTACATTATTTGGTTACCCTTCTTATATACACATATATATTTAGCAAATATTTCGTTTCTTGGAGCAGAATATTTCAATTGAAGCATGCAAATACTTAAAACCTAACACATTTTATACTCGTTTCATGAGATTGCAGCCGCAATAGCTCAAGGTGTATATTCTGTAAGTCGAATAGAGATTGGAGACAATATTCTATATATCATTACGTCTTCATGAATCGGATAATCATGCTTCAGACTGTTTAGACAGCGTTCAGTATCATTTCAAAGTGAATAGAAGATATTTTGAGAAGTCGAATCGGACATCAAATACAAGAATCTTGAGTTTCAAAAAGAAATTGGGCAACTGGTTTTCTATACTAAATTGTTTTCAAATATTTTTGGTCTTTTCAACTTAAATTGAGTTAATAAATAAAGCAGTCATAGTTTCAAACAAATTATTACAACTTTATCATCATCACTTCAGTCAGGTTGAAGCTAAACGAATAAATTTAAAAAGTCAGATTGAAATTATTGCAATTCGAGAAGTAAAACTATCGTAAAGTATTTCATTGCTTAAGTCTATTGATTTCGCACAATTTCATGCACGAAAAAGTTGTCGTGTTTTTCTTGTTTTTTCTGTTTTGAATTGATAAATATTTTATTATGTTGTTGGTAGAAATTAAGCTATTTTCGTTAAGAAATGTGTACAACAAATCTGAATAACATTTTAAATAAGAATATATATATTTTCCCGCAGCATAAATCACCTTATATATATTTGTATCATAACCGAACTAAATTCATTTAGGCATAATTAAATCGTAATATTGCTTGAATAAACAATAAAGCCAAGTCATTAATTATTTCTCGTGCTGAAATGTTCATATAATTATACCATAAATGTCAGCAACAATTTCAATAATATCATGTCAGCTCTAACACTTCTTCTCTTTCTCTTTGTGAAAACCTCTCTGTTCTACTTTGGCCTAAGTATATTTTCAGAGTCTGATATAAAAAGAAAAAAACTTGTACATATAGCACAAGAAACACTTAGCTACAGTTTTTTTTTTTTTTCGTCGCCCAGTTGACATTAAGAACAATGCCTTATTATAAGCAATTATAATGATGTTGTTGCATTGTTCGACATTGGCATGCTATCAATGTTGACTGTAATCAATGAAGCTTGGCACCGAAACTTGGCAATCCGATGTTAACACAAACGAAAACTCTGACGTCAACTAGAAAACTCAATTCATTCAAAAATAAGTATTTGTAAATGTGAAAATACGATTTTCTCCCGTATTTGAAATGTGAAATGGGTTTGAAATGCTTAAAGTTGATCGATTCGATTTTGAAGCAAGTCAAATAGTATAGAATAGATTACTCTCTTGGGCATTTTAGCAATGGCAGTTCCTGAGCCGGGAATCAATTGCCGTCACACGTCAATTGGAAACGCGCAGTGTTCAACTGCACAGGTGAATTGTAGAAGGCCACAAAAAGGCAATTGCTGTTGCTGTCATTTTGTTTTATGCACCAGTCTAAAGATTGAGAGAGAAATATTGTCGGACTCAATTACACACACAAAAACACAAGTTGTGCTCGTTTTCTCCTTAAGCGGCAAACATTTTTTAGGATGTTTCTCGTTTCTCGTTTCTGTTTTCTTTTGGTTTTATTTTTTGGCAAAAACATCACGTTTTACGTTGATGACTACGTGACGTCCTTTCGAGAGAGCGAGAAAACAACAGAGAGAGAGAGAGAGAGAGAGAGAGAGAGGGAGCGAGGGAAAGATGGGAGAGAGAGAGAGAGAGAATGAGAGCGAGAGAGAGGAGCGCAAACTACTCATCTGCTTTTGTGATGCATTCTTAAACGTTTTATTGTTCAAGATATGTGCTGTAAAAATTGCGATAAGTGGGGTTTTGGATTTCGCTTTCGCGAAGAGTCAAATTCGCAGTTGTGACAGCGTAATCGAGCTTAACGCTTAGTTTGTCGAGTGCTTTTGCTCGGAAAATTGTTGAGTGTAATCTGAATGGCACTCGATGCCAAACCAGTTGTAGTAGTACACGTGCTGCACCAATTAAATATAGTTTTCTGAGAAGTCCACTCTTGATAGCGACACGAGCCCTGCCGCACAAGCTCAACTGATATTTGTTACTGAAAACTCCAATCAGATTGCTACGTAATCCCGCTTAATGAGTGTAATGAGTATTGTGAATGAGTATATTCAATGTCAAGTTCCAGCACTCGAAGTAAGCTTTGTATGCTCAATCAGGTTCAGGACTATCGAACTAAAACCAAACAAATCGCAAAAACACTGCCAGCCAGCTATCAAGCGCGGCTAAATAAAATCTCTAGTTCTTTTTATTTTTGTTTTCTTTAGAGATTTGCGCCCTATAAATGCGCCAACTAACTCACAGTTTTTACTTGTGCAAGAAAAAAACAGAATGAAAGAAAAGAAACAAAATTCAAAGAGATAAAGAGCCATGTTTTTTTTCTTTCATTTTAAGACCACAACATTGCTCTCTTGCGCTCAATTTAAATGCGCATAAGTTTGAGTCTTTTGGTCAAACCACTACTTTGTATCGCACATCTTTCACCCAATCCAAAGCATAGATGGCGCCACTAGATTGTGCGCCTATTTCGGCTGTTTTGGGCTGTTTTGGGCCAAAAGCGTCTAATCTGCATACGCTTCGCTTACAACCGACTAAGCAAAATACATGGCGCACGTGTCCAACTATTCAACCAAGCACACACGCGCACACCCTTATACACACACACACACCCCCACACACACACATACACTCAAAGAGAGAGAGAGAGACAGGCGAAGCATTCGACAACAGAGTCACGAGCTGTCTAAACGCTTTTTGATATTCTTTGGCCAAACAAGTTTTTACACACAGCGAATGTGTTTTTGTTGCCATCGGTGTTGTAGTGCCTTTTATGTAAATAGAAATTCCACCAAACACAAAAAGAAAACGAAGTTGTTTTGTTGTTGGGCTTGCTGGCCTTTGCTCGTTGGTCGTTGGTCGTTGGTTGTTGGCTATATTACCGCACCCACCGACTTTTACGCACGTGGCCCTGACCGCATGTCCAATTGGGGGTCAGAAATTCGTGGGCTTCGTTGAGCTTACTGTCCGATCGAAGGAACGTTTTAATTTTGAGGCCCTCCATTCAAATGATTGTAATTGTAATTGAAACGAAATTGGCCACTCTGAACACGGTGCCAGCAATTGTGCAATTTATGAGGTGTATTGCCCCTCTTTAAAGAAAAATAAAAATAAAAATAAAAATAAAAACCGTACCCTCAATCATCATCAACGGCAATTGGTTATTGGTAATACTCATACGACCTGTATGCGGGGCTCAATTTATTCCTTGCTTTTGCGGATAATTGAACAAAGTTAATCAAACCGCTTGTGGCAATTACCACACGCTTGTTAGCATGGGCAGGGGTGGCATGGAGTGGACGTTGCACGTTTCTGCGTTGATAACGGGGAAAAAAACGAACGAACCAAAAACAAGAAAAATAAAAAGTAATTGTGAAAACACTTCAAGGCAAGGCCAATTGAGCCTCTGGGCCCATTGTTTATTAATTATTTGCTTAACTTAGTTGACCTATGACCAATACAGCCATCACCCGTCCCCGATCCCTTTCAACCAGACAACCCCGACCATCTTGCCCACTTGCATATATATGTCATTAATGTTATTTGCTTAATGGTCATGTCCTCGTGTGTGTGTGTGTGTGTGTCTGTGTGTTTGTATGTTTTTAGGCTACAAATATTTGAGTTGCAAGTTTGCATGGAAATTATAATGAATTTATTCGTTGTACTCGTGCTCAACAACCAGCTGCAACAGTCAAAGCCCAAAAAAAAACTAAACTTAAGTCAACTTGAATAATCATCTAGAGGGAATAATTCATTTGACCTTCTTTGTTTAACAGACGTACGCATATTAGACTAGCTGCAAAACTGAGCGACTAGAAAATGTGTTCACTTTCAATATTTGTATTTATGTTGTTTATTTACTCTAGAATATAAAGTATTTGGTTTTAATCAGGGTGTCCAACCGAAATCGGTTTACCAATTGAAATTCAGAACTGGGACTACAAAATTCGAAAGTTTCTTTTTTCAAGACCCAGCAACCTCAACCGATATTGTTATTCTTTTCGAGACTAATAATATATGTATGTATATGTATATATATATATATATTTATACACATATATTTCTTAACATTTTGCAAAAGGAAACCGAATACCGAAAAAATAGTCTGATTCAAATTATTTACACAACTTAAATCAAAATTTGTTGCCTTTTCTAACTTTGGCTCTAATCATTGTTGTTAGCATGTTGATAATGATGACCATGATGATGATGATGAGACCTAAATATGTCATTTGTTATAGCGTGCAAAGTCAATGACTGCATACCTGGACCACACAGACCCACCCTCATTTTGACATCGAAATGCTGCGCTGCATTCGAATTGGAATTGCAAGTAGGTTCAGTGGTTATAGTGGCTTCCGTGGTTGCACCACTTCTGCTGTTGATGGTGGTGCTGTCGTTTTCTCGGTTAGGGCTTGTTTGATTGACAGCCCGAGCAGAAGTCATTGCAGCGCCGGCAAGTGGCACATGTCTTGGCCGGGGATTCTCGTTGGCAATGCCAGGTATTGGGGTTGTATTATTTTTTTTATTTTTTTCGAAGGCGACGCCTCCACACTGCATATCCCCTACAAGCCGACAATTGGTTTAGTTTCATGTATATGTATTTGTATATGTATGTATTGATTTTCGATCATTACCAACGTGCAATGTGTCATAAAGCGGCAGCAGCAGCAGCAGCAAAACCAAGAATTCACAATAACAACAACACAGTCTCACCCATTTGAATTATGTGGATTCACTTTATGGGTGCTAAAATATTTCTTGTCATTGTCAAGTTATCATTATTTATTGAATGCGCCGCCTTGGCACGCTTCCAGCATTAGGAAAAAACTGAAACCAATTCATGTTTATCAAGGAAACGACAGATAGGAATAATAATCATAATAATAACAACAACACTGTAATACAAAGGCTACAAAATAACAAGATAGGAGAACCGAAAAAAGAAAAAGCGATGATTCACGGCTTGTGAAATTTGTTCACCACATCCCTTAATCCAGGCTTCGATTCGCTTTTTTTTTAATACCATAAAATATGTGATTTTAGCAGAATCGTCTCACGGTTTCTCTACATGAAGGGTAAAGATGCCGGCTAAGGTTATGAATTGATTCCAATTCCGGTTCCGCTTTGGGTTAAAAATATTCATTCCTGTATCTGGGTCTTAAAATAAGTTGAGTTTCGACTCTCAATATCAATCATTAAAGTTGCGTTTCGGGTTCTGTTTTGAACTCGCTCAGCGAGTTTCGCAACTCAGGGATCAAGGTTGGGTTCGCTAAGCTGATCTTAATGGGTGCTCAAATTATTATATAATAAATAATATAATATTGATAGCACTGCATATCCCATATAGAGAAAGGTTGATAGGTTGATATATTCAGCCATTTCCTGCCATTTAAGTCCAGGTTTATTTATGTACAAAGAATGACTCCTTAAAAAAAGTATTATAATACACAAAGCACAAACTATAATTAAAAAAAAAACTTAATTTCTTTTCTTTTGCTTTTTGAGGTAAATGCTAGCTTTGTGTTGCATTGTGTAAGGCTGCTACCCGATAAAAGCGAAAAATTACATAGACTTGAGAGCCCCGCTCCAATGTATTTATTGTGTTGTGTAACAAGAACATCCACAAATACATGCGTCCCTACACTGACCGAATTGTCCACTCAGGGTGCACTAATTTACTAATTCAAAGTTTTCAACTCGGCTCCACACACACACACACACACACACACACATATATATATATATGTATATAGAGCCCATCGGCAAACTGAAAAAATTCTTTATACGCCTAATTAAGCATCAACAAAGCGAACACTTCATTATGAATTTCCTCCACTCGAGCCCGAAAATAAAAGTGAAAGCTAAACCTCAACTAAACGTAAATTACGCTAAATTTATTAGGCAACACAAGCGAAAGTAAAAGTGGCAACAAAATCATGTGCACCACGGGGGCAGGGACCACAAAAAAAAAAAATAAATAAATAAATAAGGAAGAAAGAAAGAAAGCCGCTCGAGCAAGAACCCGCACCCAAATCTAATCGCTGTCGTTAAAGCAATAGGCAGCAACTTCAACGCTAGCTCCAACTACAGCTTTGGCAACAACAACAACAACAACAACAAAAACAACAACAACAACCACTGGACTCAAGTTCAGTCAGAGCTACCGAAAAGCGTCTGTTTGGCTCGTTTTGCGTGTCAGACGCGTTTTGTAAAGGAAACTCGATAATTTCCACCAATTTCCTTCGAGTAGAACGCACACACGCACATGTGTGTGAATTTGTGTGTGCGTGTGTGTTTGTGGTTAGAGCTTATAATGTGTGATATGCGTGTCATGGGCGGTCTGTGCCGTCTGTCCGTTTGTCCGTTTGTCCGTTTGTCCGTTTGCCCGTCAGTCGCTCGACCCTTGCTCGTAAAAGGACTCACAACGAGTGTATGTTAATTTTTGGGTAGCTGAGAATGTAGGTGAGAAACGGAAAAGGGGCGTGGTCCCAATGCCAATGCGGCAACCCATAAGCCAAATGAGACATTTTCATTCACACACACACAAAGATGCACATAAGTATAGTTTATATATACATACATATATAAATATCTATATAAATACATACAACTGCGGTCAAAATAATAGCAGTGCACTCATTTTGGAAAATGTTCAAATATATTTAAAAACGTCAGGCAAATGTTATTCGAACACAAGCAATAAATACTGAACACAAGTAACCATTAAAGGGGCAAAATGCCATACAATTATTAAACAAATAAATAATTATAGACTTTAAATTGATCATACAAATAAATCAAGTGGAAGCCTTCCCAGCTGACCCTGCGAATAAATCATCCTTCCAAAAACTATATATGTAAGTGAAAAAATGCAAATATTTGAAATCATTCCCAGAATGCATATCGGCATTTTTCTTCATATTAAAGACTTTGAAGAGGTTTCCATTTTCAGCAATGAAATGATTGCATGCTTGAATGAGACATATTTTTCAATGAAATGCTTTGAGGAGCAGCACTATTATTATTTTGACCGCAACTGTACATGCATGTTGGTGTATTTTCGGCCATTTTAGTTGGATATGGAAAATCGTTTCTATTTTTGAGCAGGTGCCAAATGCCAGCCAGCTTGTCTTTTGGCTGTCTGGCTGGGTCACTGTCTGCTGAGGGCTCAATTGCAGTGCTGCATGCAAAAATTTTGCTTGAAACTTTGGCTATGCAAAATGACAGCAGCGATTAATCTTTAATCTTTATGAAAGCCAACGTTTTCTCAAAGTTGACCATTTTTCATTTAGTTGTAGCATCAGCTGATATTGCTTATTTGTGCAAGGTGCACACAGTTAATATTATTGCATTCAAAGCCTTATCGACTATTTTATTTAAGTACGTAACAGAAACGTTACAAGGAATGACAAATTAAAAGCTATCCCATTGAGGCAAACTAAGCAAATACGAGTAGATAACAAAAACGCATTTCTATGTTGAATTTGTGCTTTTTGCTGTAACATTAAACATTACTTAAATGCACTCAGGGGGCATTTATTTACTGAGCTGCAACTGCAACAAAATAGTTAAGGATGTTTTGTGGTTGCCCCAAAAAGTATGCTTCATATTCATTCAAATTCGAATTATGGGTCCGACTTGCTTCTCTTGCGCCCCATTAAGTGTGCTACAGTTTCCAGTTGATAATAATTCAAGGAAATATGAAGGCCGCCAGGCATATAATGATGTCGAACAATTTATATTGGCGCACAACGGAATTGACAAGCTAAGCAATGTCGCTGGAGGAAGCGTATTATACAAAATATATATTTGTGATTAACTGTCTATATTTATATATAGTTTTCGGTTTGGAAAATATAGTCAACATTTTTGTTGATTGTTTTGCAGCGTTTGCGTTTCGTTACGCTTTTCAACTTAATTAAGAAATCCAATTAACATCATTGGCATTGGCTGTTCCAGAATATGCGCAATTTGTTTTGTTTTATGTTGGCAACACACACACACACACACACACACGAACAGAAGCACATAGATAGCAACACGAATGTCTGTTAGTATTGGTTAGCTTTTGGCTTTTCTGCATATGTTGAGACTGTGGCAGGATCTGTGTCGCCGCTGCCGCCATTGATAACACGCCTCCCACTTTGTCATTGCGTGTGGCCCAATATGTGTGTGTGTGTGTGTGTGTGTGTGTGGAACACGCAACGCTCAAAACAATAACAAACGATGACAAGCAACAAACTTAACAACAGCAGCAGAAACCGCCGCTGCTTTTCTTGTTTTCCCATTCAATTCCTGTGTTTGTTAGTGGGCGTGCCAACAACAGATAATCAACAAAGCGACACACAGACACACACACATTCACACACACACACACACATACAACGCCACCTGATCAGCCTTATGCTATGCCCCGAAAATAACCCATTACGAATTCTATTCGTAATCTATACGAATCCATACCACAACTCATCTTACTTTGGCCGTAAGCATTCGCAATTTGATGACTTTTTCTACGATATATAACAATTTTGAACATAAACATATAAACATATTTTATTTATCACCACTCAAATGTAGTATAGCCGATAAGAAAACAAACACTTTACGACGCGTCTGTCCAAACTAGAATAATAATAAGATATAGTAAAACAGATGAGTGACCAAAAAGAGAGAGAAGCGCACAGCTTTTGCTGCTGATGCTGATACTTTCGCGAAGACAATTTCGTGCTTGGCTAAGAAGCTGCAAAATACAGTTCTGCACACAAGAATGAACTCCATTGTGTGTATACAGAATGCAAGGATCGATGAAGAGAAATGGGGTCATTCACTAGCTGGCTGCTGGGAACGCAATAAGTTGAGATTGCGAGAGCGCCAAATAATTGAGCAGTGACAGCGGTCTGCCATTCATTTTGTCTATTTAATGGTCAGAGTGCAAATTCAAAGGTGAGAACTGCTGGTGTACAATTGATTGTCAAAATTAATTGAAAAACAAAAAAAAAAACAATTTTGATGATGAATTGCACACTGAGTGAATTCGCAAGGACGAAGCGAAAGGTATACAAAAAAAGATGAATGCTATTGTTACTCGACAACTTTTTGCTTTCTTTATCGCGGCAAGCAAGTCTTTAATATTCATAGCAGTTGATTGTTATCGATTGAGCATTTATTTCGTTTCAAATTTTATATCAACAATGAGCCACAAAAGCTATAAGAACAACAACAAGAACAACAGGCTAAGCCTGTCACAGCATTGAGCTTCGAGCTTTACTCTGCCATTTCTACTCAACTCAACTCAACTCAACTCAACTGAGCTTAACTCATCCGCATAGCCAAAGTCAAAGTCAAACTTTGCACAGCTTTGCTTTCAGCTCGCTCTCGCTCTCTCTCTCTCTCGCTCTCTCTTTTGCTCTCTCGCTGTTATTAGCATAAACAGCAGCAGCAACAGCAATGAGAACAACAACCACAGCAGCCTACACATTAAAGCAAATCTACTTACCATTAAACCAATTCTATTTAGAAGTGCGAGAGGGGGGCAGGGGTATGGAGGGGGTGTGGAGTAGATAGTACAGGCGCTGGCTTTTGTGAGCATTTTCATTAGGGGCGCACAAAATGCGAAAGGCAAACTGATTAAGGCCTCAATTGAAAGACGCATATGTAGTAAGTGCACAAGAGCGAGATGCAAGAGCATAAGTACACACGCACATAAGCAGCAGGTATGCATGGGTGCGTGTGTATGTGTGTGTGTGTGTGTGTGTGTAGGCAGTCAAAGATAGACAAGTAAGCAAAGAAGCAAAAGGCGGCAAGCTAAAGAGCATGGCAAAGCTCAAGCATCAACAAACAGGCACGTAACGGGTCTTTTGGGAGGTGCGTGGTGGGGGGTTATGCTGAATTTTATAAGCAAATATTTGGATTTAACGGGGTAATGCGAGTACATATGTGTGCCTGTCTGTGTGTGTGTGTGTCTATGCTTAATTTAAAGTAAATTTGTAATAGAAGGCAGCACTGTCTATGTTTATCTGTCTGTGTGTGAAAGTTTAGCACTTTTTACTGCTCGTGCTTATGGCATGCAAAAAAAGAAAACAAAAAGAAAAGCTAAAACGAGAAAACCGCACCCAAGTTGAGATTACTTATCTTTAGTTTTCATTTAAATATGAAGAGTGTGTGTGTGTGTGTGGTGTACTTTCATTTATTTGCTCGCTTTTGGTTTTCTTTCTACTTGTACTTTCTTTATTTGCCTTTTTATTTTCTTTTTCGTTTTTTTTTGTTTTTAGTGTTTTTAGCATTTTTCCCTTTGCACACAGACATTTTTCCATACTTCTCCACTTCCCGTCGTATTGTGTCCTCACCCGCTGAAACCAGCTCCTTTGTGCGTCTCAGTATTTTGGTATTTTCTGATTCCACAAAGGACAAGAAGCAAATTCACACACACACACACACACACACACATATATATATTTATGTACATATACATATATAAACTATACACATATATAGAGAAAGGCTGTATATATCTGGGCTTTCAATTCCGGTTTCATTTTGAGTTACTTGGCCAGCCAAATAATTGGATGAGATGACTTGAAAACCAGATAACAGAAAGTTATATATATATGTATACATATATCTATAAATGTGATGACGATGATGACGTCATTTTTGTGCCCATACATGCGTCAAAGCAAGCTAACCATGCTTTCTGCCATGTGACTACTGGGCGTTTTGGGCGTGGCTCCAAAACGAAGCTGGATGCCCAAGTTATGAGATTGTGGCTGATAAAAAGGATTAGGATGCTGATGATGCTGCCATTGCTGTCACTCCTGCTGCTGATGCTGCTGCTCTTCTGGCTTCAATTGAGCCAATTATGATGACCAAATTAAATGCCATAGTCTCTGTGTGTGTGTGTGTGTGTTTGTGTGTGTGTGTGTGTGCGTGATTTTGTGTAATTGTATACAGCTGTAGAGAGTAACATATATGTCAGATAATTCATTTCAGATCTTTTATGCTGAACAATTTCAAAAATTACCATCCGATATGCATATATTATTGTATAAGAAACACACACAAAAGCCGTGTTTCAAATGAAGATCATACGACTTTATAATTAAACAAAAGGCTCAATTGAACAATGAGAATCCGGGGTTCGAGTCCCCGGCTAATGCCTGGATATTGTTATAATGACTTAGCCAAACGGCCGATATTGTTAGATTGATAGGTGGGTTTTATATAACCATGTATATATCCCGATACGATATATATATATATAATATTGATAATAACAATAAAAATCATCATCATTAAAAGGCTTCAAAATAACCATGGAGGAGATGCAGGTAGGTTCATAATGTTCTTTGAGCAGAACATTAAGAGCTGATAACATTCGCATAAGAAGCCAATAGAGAATAGATATAAAACTATGCAAATTATCAAATTAGAAACCAACTCCATATATAGTTGAATAGCGAACAAGCCAATTTCTTGCCTCACATTAAGACTAAAGATATAAATTTTTTAAGATATACACAAAAATCAATGATTTTCTTTCTTCAAAATTAAAGAAATTACAATTATTTGAATCATACGACAATCAACGCTAAAGTAACCCAAGAAAACACTAAAACACTCTAGAATTTGCACAAAGCTAACTTATAAGTTTGGTCACCGAACTCACGTGTAATGCTTGCCTAATTCGTGATTTAATTAGCTAAATACGCATATGATTATAATGGTAATGTATGTTAACTGATAATTTCACACGAATTTTTGGACGTAGCACACACGCACAAAACAAACTAACAAAACAAAAAAACTCCTAATATACACACCTACCTAGAAAAACACCTTGCAACAAGCTGACCACTTAGTGAGATTTGTTTATTTAATAATGCCACATAGATAAGTTATATACTGCTCTCTCTCTCCCTCTATATATATATATTTATATATATATATATAAAATATTTATATATATAATATATGTATATAATATATATATATACATATATATATATGAATATATGTTTTTTTAGCTCCGCAAGCCAGCGTCGACACTTTCAATTCCTGGCTCGATGAAAACACCTTCTATTGCGAACCGGGAACAGATCGCATCTGGATGCAACGAAGAAGCGTCCGAGGCACTAGTGGGTATCCACTCAGACTACCCTAGGTATGAAATGTATGTATACCAATCGCCAATCCGTCACTTTCCCCACATAAAAGCGCATTTCGCTGACCATAACTCAATCAATAAACACGCATACTATATATACACAGTGAGAAAAAATCAGCCACACTTTCGATCAACGCAAATTGCTTAAGTCGTTTTTAATATCCCGACAAAGTATTTAAAATTCTGTAAAGACTCAATATAACTGAATATCGGGATATCTGTAAAGGCCAACAAAAAAAAAAATGTTGTCAAAAAAAGTAGTTTCAAACCTGTGAATCAAGGCGAATAAAGTTTGGTATCCGGTTCTAAGTTTCTAATATATTTGTTCTGCGAAATTCGAACTATTCAAAAGTCTTCTGTACTCACTCGAAGTTATTCGATACTAATACTTATTTGAATATCTTCTGTGCTTGCTTTAAGATTTTTTCTGCTCGGGTTGAGTAAGCCTGTTTTAGTGTCTTAGTTAATGTGTATACTTAATATGAGTGCTAACTGCCCTTTTTCTGACTGTGTATATAATCAATAAACAAGCCAACATTCTATTACCAATTCATGTGCCCACTAGAAGCAACAACGTCAACGACCACAAATCCACACACAAACTCACACAATTTAGATAATGCCTTAGAACTCGAACTAGACACAACAAAAAAAATGTAACTAATTGCTATGGGCCATAATTAGCTGTCAGCAGCAGAAAGGCAGATTATAAATGTCATTACATAACTATATCCTCATGAAAGAGAGTGTGTTTGGTCACCGAACTAATCTCAACAAAGCTCAAAATTAATATGCATAAAGTTTTGCAACTTAAGTTCGGCCATCTGAGCGTATACGCAATAAAGTCCTATTGAGTTTTTGATGACCATTCAATTTGGTGCCGCAATAAATACTTATATACATATATTTATATATATATATTTATTAAAAAGTCTATATAGCTAAAGAGATGTCGTTGTGTGTGTGTGTCCATGTCGATGCAGAAGTAAATCTATTTAAGTGCCAACAAAGTACAACATTTTTGTTGCAATAACGTTCGATTTGGCACAGTTCAGCATTCTTAATACCCTGCGCAACAGAAAGTTGAGGTATCTTTCATTTTGTAAATGGTTATATCAGAAGTGAATCTGTGCCAGCTGAATACAATACAAAAAAATTACAGGGTATAAGATAGTTGAGCATTCTGATTTACAGTATTCCAATAGGTTGAAGGAAGGACACTTTTTGTTTCTTGTTTTCAATTCTCAGCAAAATTAGCCCACACGCACACACACACACAAACATATGTGTGTGTATCTGTATCTTGTGAATACACAAATTGATGTGACACAAATTTTCATGAGACAGCAGCTGACAACAACAACAACAACAATAACAAAAACATAAACCTGCCATCCATTAGTTGAAGATTTATTAAGCATTGTGCCGTCAGAGCCAATTCGCCAAATATAGTTAATGGCAAATCTGTCATAGTCTTAGCCATCAAGAGTAGTTAGTTAGTAAGTTAGTTAGTTAGTTAGTTGTATATGGTGGTTGGGGCGGGGTGTGGAATGGGGCACAATCGAGTGTTGGCTTGCGGCTAGTTGGGTCAATTAGCATTGAGAACACAAACGCCTCCCTTGTTTTGCAGGTATATGGAGGAACGGGCGCTTACTGGTGGCAATACGTCCAGGAAGCCATCAACAAACTCAGCCAAACACAAACCCAATGTGGGCTATCGCCTGGGCAAGAGAAAAGCTTTATTCGAGAAGCGCAAACGCATCAGCGACTATGCCCTCGTCATGGGCATGTTCGGCATCATCGTGATGGTGATTGAAAACGAGCTGAGCAGTGCCGGAGTCTACACAAAGGTAAGCGCTTACTCTCAATCCTCTCCCACCGAAGTACATATGTATTTAACATTCCATTCTCGTTTAATTGTGACTGACACTTCGTGCTAATGACGAGTCAAATGTTTATAACGATAGGACATTTAGCTTGTTACTCGCTGCTTGTTACTCGTTTCGAACAACTAATGAAGAGTGATGATTTCTTGCAAATATTTTCCTACTATCAATGAGCACTTATAATTAGTCCATAATAATGATGAACTGCGAATCGTTACTCTTGAACGTCTTATTGATGACTGCTACTTACTAATCACCATTTATGATTGTCCTCTTGCTGTCTACAAATGATATGAAATTTAATACTGAATGAAGTAAGAAGAGCCTTTATGCTCTACCGTTAAGGGGTATCGTGGTTAAGTTCCAGTTCCGGTTTTGGGTTTGATACCCATCTTTGTGAGAAATGATTGCAACGGCTGAACGACTATGAAATCAATAATTACGAGTCACATTTAACGATGAGTGTTATTATTGCTTCTACTCGGTTATAATTCGGTATTTTTTGGTCTCGTTACAGGCATCGTTTTACTCGACAGCGTTAAAAACCTTAATATCTGTTTCGACTGTGATTCTTTTAGGACTTATAGTAGCTTACCATGCTTTGGAAGTGCAGGTGAGAGTGAGTGAAAATTGTATCTTTCTCTTGCAGATGTTATTGATGGTCGTCATCGTTATTGTTTAACGTTGCCATCGTTATTTTCCCCCTTCCCCGCTCACTAATATGACCTAACCCCTGCCCGCCCGTATCCGTAACCGTAACCAGTAATTAACTAACCGCATCATCGTTTAGTATCCTAATAAAAAAAAAAATTTTTAAATGCCCCCCTCCAATCACTGTCCTGCATCTAAAACTACTCTATAGCCAGCTCCAGCCGTAGAGGACAACACCTCATTGCAGTTCTGTTTGTTGTACTATTCTTTGTGTGTTCTTTTTGTCTGTTCTTAAAAAAAAAAAAATAAAATAAAATAAACACAAGATTGCCCGTAGCTTCAAAATGAGAGAATGCCAAAATGAACAAAGTATTGCACTTTGTTCTGCGCCTATCGTTATCGTTACCGTTACCCGTTACTGTTATCGTTATCGTTATGCATGCATTCAGCTAGCGAATACAGAACGCAACTGTACACACAAAGTGTAAGACTTTGTTCATGTTGATGTTGTTATATATATATATATCAAAATATAAATATACATTTTAATTGTGTTTCCCGCCTAGCGAAATTCCGATAAAACTATAAACTAAAAATGCAATTAATAAAATTCCATTTCCGTCATTCCGTGTGTCCCATATAGTCTGATTATAGTTTGAAGAGCTATCTGACTATCTACTATCGTGGAGAGATCTCCACTTACAATGATTATGATGTTCAGATCTCGTTGATTCCTTGTACTTCCAAACAAACATCAGCCACATCAACTCAAATCATTGAAAGTTTCGACATTTTGTAAATATGTAATCATCCAAAAACTATACATAAAACAGCTCATCACGTTATGTTACTTCTCAAAACAACTTTCGACTCTATTCACCCACTCTATTGATATACATATATATACATATATATATAATGTTATGTAGGAGCTAAATCAGGGAGTTCAATTGAAATTAGTATAAACATTTTTCAGTCTGAAAAACCATGTTAGTGAAAACGATTTCAGAATACTTACTTTTAATTGGGTTATCATCCAAACATATATACAACATACGTAATTCTTTCATGAGCTTTCAAATAACAGTTGCATGTACAGCACTATAATTTATTTGATTTACAACTTCCCACTCCTTAAATCAACCCTCTCCGACCAACTCACGAAACCAGCCTGAAACCCGAACCGAACCACAGTGTTCTCCCCCTCCCCCTCCCTCTCTACTTGCCTATTTTTTTAGTTTACAAATTAGCAAATACCAAGAACCACATGTATTAAAATGTTCGCATGAGTAATAGTAATATATAATTTGAAAACAAAGATAATAAAAACAACAAAAACAAAAACAATGCAAAGTAGAGCATGGGAGCCGTACTACTAATTTGTTATACCCTATTTATATTTATATTGCTATCTTCATATGCGTTTTCAATTTCAATTTCGATTTCGAAGGAAACATAACATAATAAACAATTATACATAACATCACGGTACATTGCACAAAAATACTCGATTTATAATCTATCCCAATAATGTTAATTATTATTCTAATCAAAAAGTTAAGTAAGGCAAGCTAAAATACATGAAATATTCTCAATTAGATGCGTGTCGCTCATAAAAAACGAAAATATAAATGAATATAAAAGTAAAAGTAAGACTAAATGAAAAGAATCTGTGATGTTCCATTTGCGGCATAGAAATGAGAAAGTCCTGTGAGTCCTGTGTTCAGTGTCAATTACATTTATACATCTGTATATAATAGAAATAGACAATTGAAATGATATAGAAGAAAAGAATCACCGCTCAATCTACAAAATATACCAATTAACTCACTTGCATATCCATTTTTCGTCCATGAATCAGAATTCAGAACACATTTCTTGAATGTTCCCATCATCCAAATGCAAGACCAGTGTCAATCAATCAGTCAATCAATCAGTCAGTCAAATCAAAACAAATCAACTCAAATCAAAATCAAACGAACTCAGTCAGTTAATCAGAATCAGTTTTATGTTAATACATACAGATATATATATATATTGTACTCATATATATGGTATATATATTTATATATATATATATATGTATATATATATATATGGTATATTTAGTATGTATATGGATATATATATATACATACATATATCAGTTCAACATACCGTCGTCGCTCATATTCGTAATCTTCATACTTTGTTCTCCACTACTATATAAATCCGATTAAATGTTAATCCCCCCATTTATAATGTTGATGTTTAAAGTAAATTTTTAATATGTAATTACCTTCCAATTATGCTTTGCAGAATTCAGTAAGTAATATTTATACTATACATCATGAATATTTGTGAGTAATTCCTAAACACATAGTGTTATGTACCCCATACATACTATATATGGTTAAACAATATAAAAAAAAAAAACAAAAAACAACATCATTCCAACATAGAGTAGCTTGACAATAACAACAATAACAACCACAACAGGCACATAACAACAACAACATGAAAAACAACAATACAACACACAAAATTATCATAATATGGATCTACATTGAATATGGCATACATACATACAATTTACTTAATACTTCCAAGCAATATACACATATATGAAACAGGGTGTCAAAGCGAAACCCGAAACGAGTTCAGAACTGGAATCGGAACCAAAATCAAACATTTTTAATGCATCAGTAACTGGCTTTAACCAAATTAGCATGGCCGTACAGTAAAACTTTGGTTTTGTACTGGAATGCAACTGAAACGTGTGGTATAAATACCTATCCAAAAATATCCAAAAACAATTTGGAAATTCGTTCGACACCCTGATGCAATACATACAATCGTAACTAACAACACACAATATTTCATATACATTTACATAACTCTGAGACAATTCAATCTTCATCTTGGCCTTACTATTTTGGTTACGAAAACCACCCATCCAATCAAAAGTCTACGATTGCATTTATGCTCCTAAATATGTAAATATATAAGGTATGTGCATTAGTGTTTGTGTAATTGCTAGAGATATGTTTTTTGTATGGTTAAACAAGCTTGACAACAACAACAATTACAACCACAACAATATATATAATATGAATATTATTATATTGCCTCTTTAAGGTATTGATATGACTAGGAGTTAACAGATCGCAAATTAAATATTTGGGCAATACCCTATAAAGAATGTATTTATGGCATTTATAACATTTTTTATTCTTCAAAATATATATGTTGACCAAACGGACCAAATTCAATTATATACAATTTGAAATGATGACGATGGTCAATCAATATTTTCAGTTAACGTAATAATGCATTTTTGATTGAGTTATAGAAAAATCCGGTTACGTAAACAAAAATAATATAATATATTGTCTCTAAACGCTATTTCCACTCAGTTTGATTCGAATAAAAGGAATACAACTATTCTATATACTGAAATACACTGGCACTCGTAGCTCTCAAAGTCGACGAGATTGCCAAAATTCTAGCTAAATGCAGCTGACTAAAATCAGATTGTGGCTTAGTTTGCACAAGATGCAATTAAACTGATTCGTCAATTCAAACTAATGTGAAGCCCTAGGACAGTTACATATGTATCTATGTATGTATGTATGTATGTATGTATATTTGTATGTAAATTGGAAGGTACACACACACACACCCACACACACAAAACACAGATACTCACAGATACATATATATATGAGCATTCTCATTGCTAAGTCGATTCGAAATGAACATCAATCATTTAATTCACCAAGATTTGAACGGTGCTTCAATTTTGCAAGAGCAAACAAAACACGAAACTATTCACAGGACTTTCGGCAGCAAAAATGTTGTGTGTACTGCACTATTCGAAACTCTTATATTCTTGATAATCGGTCTATATATCCATAATGCAGCAATACTCAGTTTCAATATTTATTTATTCGATTAATCGGCTTAACTTGCGAATGACTCATATCAATATATATAATATATACTACTAACAATACTCGTAGCTATACGTTAACAACAATCGTATCCAACCCAGTCCTGTACAACAACACACGGCATATTTCAGCTGCTACTTATACTACTACTACTACTATTGCTACTATTAATTATACAACTACTACTACAGCTGCTGCCACTAATAATACAATTACTGCTACTACTAATAACACTAGTACTACTACTGCTACTACTACTACTATTACTATTAATACTACTACGACTACTACTTACTACTAATACTACTATTACCACGACTGCTACTTACTTCTACTACTATTTCGACGACTACTACTTACTACTACGACTACTTACTACTACTTCTACTTATTACTACTACTACTACTTACTACTCAACTGCCATATAATACTACAACTATACTACCATATACTCAATAGCAGCAAAGTATTTTGCCCCCCTTTTCCCCCTCACGCACCATTCGCCACATTCACAAAATGTGATTTGTATACAATGTGAGTAGTGTAGTAAAATACTTAGTATGCGTATCCTAGATACATATGTGCTTTTAAGTGTTAGTATTGTTCACAACTGTATTCCTAAGTAAATGCTAAACATGCCAACTATGAAGATTATTAATGCTAACCAGCTGAAGGACACAGTAGCCGTGCTGTAAACCCCTTTTAACCTGGACTTTTCAGTTTATAACTGCAGTTTTGCTGTATTTTATAATAATAATAACAATAATAATAATAATAATAATAATTAATGCTGATCTTGAAATCGTGTGAAACTTCTATTTGATTTGAGACGATTGATTCGTAGTATTTTACCATAAGTATGAAATATATTACATATCTGTATATTTCTTTAATGCAATGCCCCAAAAACTATAGGAAACCCCTGCATAAATATATTAAGATATTTATGTAGAATCGCTTCAAAGATTGGTTGAAACTTAGTAAATTGAATTAAATTTTAGACAGAGCCATTAATATGAACTTAGTAACTTTAAATGTGGAAATTTGTGAAAACATCAATATTAAATTATTTGTAATAAATCAAATTTTCTTTTAATTGATTAAATAAAAAATTCTCAAAAATATGAATTGTAAAATTTGAAAACAAATGTCAGACGCACTTCAAATTCAAATATAACTCAATGCAGTTCCTTAAGGTGGTTAGGGAGATGTGAAGTATGCAAAGTATATAGTGATGATACATATATAAATCCTGTATAAATTTTGAGTGAACTGCCGTAATTGAAACTGAAAAAAGAGATTTTAAGAGCTCGAGTTCAGCTGCACTCAGTTAATAGTTTATAGGAAAAGAAAAAAAAAAACAATGAATCAAGTGACTATCCCCAATGGCGAATTCTGAGTCAAGTGAATGATTTGGCTTAATTCCAAAATTGATTTGAGCCAATAAAATCCAAAAAGGTAAACAACAAAATGGCAAATTACAAAAAAAAAGATTGAATAAAGAGAATATGTGCTAACAACACGAGCACACGCACGCCGCCAACCTAATCAGTAAGTACTTTGCACACACACAAGCACACACACAGACACACACACACGTATACAAAATTAGTTACATATAGTGTGGCTTGTGTTAGCTATCTATCACCATCACCGACCGATAAGCCGATAACCGATGACCAATACACAAGAAAAAAAAAAGAAAACAAACAAACGGTGCAGTCAACAGCAGCAGTCGGCAGCAAGAACGAAGTCGCAATGGAATAAGCGGATAATCAGGAGAAGAGAATACAGCAGCAACAGCAGAAGCAGAAGCAGAAGCAGGTTATGAAATCGCTATCGTTATCGATAAACAATGTTAGACTACTACAACATAAAACCAGTGAAGGTCTCGCTTACACCGTCCCATCTCTCGCTATGCTATGCTTAAAAAACAACAACAACATCAACAACAACAACAACAGCGACACCTGCTGCACACTCCCACATGCACGTCCACACACATACACACACACACACACACACTGGCACATACATATTCACATTTAGCTATAGACATATACGCATATGTACACCTCATTGACGTTGTACTTGTCAAATAATTCATGCTCGTATTTGGGTGTATTTTCATTTTGTTTAGTCGCAAATAACAAATCAATAAAATGCCAATTATATTTAATAATTGTTTTTTTCTCTCTATTTCTCTTTTTCTCCTGTGTTCCCGCCATGTCTACCCATTAAAACGCAATACCGAAAACCTATCAACTAATTATCAACAAAAACAACACAACAAAAAAAATATCAACTAATTATCAACAAAAACAACACAACAAAAAAATACAAAAAATACAACCAAAAACCACCACTTAAAATAAATAAACAAAAAAAAAACACCCCACAATGAAAATAACCACAATAATAAATTGATATAAATGGCAAACCAAACAAAAAATGATTTACAAAAAAAAAACACCGGAACCATAGTTATTCATGATAGATAACTGCGCCGACGATTGGAGGATCGCAATGACATGGCAACGAATTAGTCAAATAGGGTTAGAACTTTTTATATGCGCTATACATCCAATTCCTGGCGAATACTATTTCCAGTGGACGACAAAATTGGCCAATAAAAATAAAACAATTGGCACCGAAATGGTGCCATACGACGTAGCTTTATCACTACCTATGTTCCTTCGATTATATTTAATCTGCCGTGTTATGCTGCTTCATTCAAAGCTATTCACAGACGCATCATCACGGAGCATCGGCGCTCTCAATAGGATTAATTTTAACACAAGGTAAATTATATCCGCCTAAGCACATAATACAGATAAGCATGTTATCAAGCTCAAGCGATAAAAACAATGTGACAAATTGGCTAAATATGACATAGCATTTGATTTGAGTAACTCCTCGTATTTCTGCTTGCTTCTCGCTTTTGCGATTTTACAATTCTTAATGCTTGATATTGTTATTCCATATTAATGTCCTCTTTTGCCCATCGAATTTTTATAGGTTTGTTTTAAAAACACTGATGACAATATGCCCGGGAACGGTTCTATTGGTCTTTATGGTCTCGCTATGGATCATCGCGTCTTGGACATTGCGGCAATGCGAAAGGTAATGCAATTATCTTATAATATACGAAAACAAAAAAATACTTATGATATAAAAGTAATTTATGTAGAAATTTATAAAGTTGTTTCTAAAATTATTTCTTGTTTTTCTGTTTGTTTTTGAGCTTGAGTTTATTTAATAATATTTCACGTTATTCTACATTTTTCACCTTTCTTGAGGAAATGTTTTTTGTTTGGTTTTCATTAAATTTATGGATTTTATTTTTAAGTTATTGTTTGGATTTGATTTGTTTATTATTTTTTTTTGGAAATCCGATTTAAATGTTTGCCACTAATACTTATATATATATATATATATATATATATATCTATGCCTATATATATATATATATGCCTACTTATTAATTACATATTTATGTACATAAATGTATGTGCTAAATTCAATTCAAGTGTACGCTCAACTTTTAAACACACACTTTCGTAGCAAAAAAAAAACGCAACATAAACAAAATAAAGACATAAACAAAACAGTCAAGAAATCAGTTTTTAAAGAGAGTTTTTTAACCCGTCTGCGATGATGAGAAAATATCTCAAATATACATATTTTTATCTGAGTGCAAATGAGATTCAATAAGTTTTTATTCAACTTGCATTCGAAGGGGTTAAGCACAGCACACACTCTCACTCACACACGCACACACACACACACATACACACAGCGACACACACATATATATATACACACACAACATAGCCAGCAGACGCACCACTCACCCAACCAATAACCTACTCAACCATTTTGCTTAACCAATACGTGTTTTGTATCTTTTGCGTTAACTCTTTTATAAACCAATGTGTGCATGGCTCTGTTTCTGTTTGTGTATGTGTGTGGGTGTGTGTGTGTGTGTGTTCCCCAACACAATCGAAAGCAATTCACAACCAGTCACACACACAGACACACACACACACACATACACAAGAGGTTGTAATTCCAACTGAGTGTCTGTGTCACGTGCAGAAAACAGGATATTTTGTGCATGTGTCTCAATTTTATTTGTACATTTTTTACTACTTTATTCTAGCTGATACAAAATGTCGCTTGGTGTCTCTGTCTTTCTCTCTGCCTCTCTCTCTCTCTCTCTCTCTCTCTCTCTCTCTGTCAACCTCGTTTCCTTCTGCTACTACTACTTTTTTGAATGATTTTTCGTTTTCGATTTTTCTGCTGATTGCATTTTCGTATTCCATTTAGTAATCCATAAGCGACATGAGTTTTGCACAAGTTGCGTGGCAAGGGGGATTAACTGTATCTGTGTAGTCGGTCTGTATGTGGATGAAACTGAAAGATAATGGATAACTTAGATATAAAACATTATTACAAAGTCGACTCATAAAATGTTGTAGTCCATTTAGCTAAGTAGTAGTTATCAAATATTTTAATATCTTTATGTTGTTCTACGTTTTTAATATGTTGGCTGCATTAAGTAGGTAGTATTTCTTCTAGTCTATGTATATATTAATAATACGTATGTATCCTCATAGCTTTACGTCTCTCACACACATTCTCTCTCTCTCTCTCTCTGTCTCTCTCTCACACTCTCACTCTCTTTATATCTCTGACATTCTCTGTCTGACTGTCTCTGGCTCTTCTTACATTTAAGTTCAAACTCTTTAAGTCCTGCTGACGCTCTCTGCTGCCTACTTTTAACCAAAAAGTTATCGTTAAGCACTGTCTAATCACCACCGCCCCCGCCCCCAACTTTCTTCGATAGACCTTGTTTTCTAGACCCCACCACTCTTGAACTATTTGTATTGATCATCAACTTGTAACTTTCTCTAATTGCTTACCAGCTCCACCTTTTGCTTGATTATTCCCTAAGCAAGATTACAAATTACAATTAATTGTTTATAAGTGTACTTTAGTTTTACTTTAACTTTAACTTCTTTTCTTTTACTTCATTCTCTGTGTTTTCTTTCTTTTTTTTTGTATGTGTGCGCCTGTGTGTGTGCGAGTGTGTGTGTGTGTGCGTGTTGTGTTTATGTGCGCATTTTGTTTGTATTTAGTGCAGCTGTAAGCATTAATTTTTGGAGAGAGTATTATTCCTTACTCGTTAACATTGTATTGATTAAGCTTCCAAAATGGATTGAACTACCGCCTGCATTGCTCTAGAAATATCGTATATCGTATGCGTAATGAGTACTTACTATATATTTACATATATTAAAAACAACAAAAGAAAACAAAACAAAACAAAAGAAAATGTAATGAAATTTCATTCATTATAACTGAATACCGGAAAAGTAAATACAAAAGACTAAAGAAGAGAAACTAAGTACTTTTTGGTAATATCGAGTTTCGGAATGTGACTCAAATATGACAACATATAAATATACATTTATGCATTACAAGTTGAGTTTTTTTTTTTTTGGCGAGACACGTGCTACAGTTGTTGTGTTGTTGTTGCTCTTGTTGTTATTGTTGTTGTTGTTGTTGCTGTTGTCGCTTGAGTATGAATATGTATTTGTACATAAATATAATTCATAAATCAGCCAGCAACACTACCCACGGCCAACAGCCACATTTCGAGAATCGCTAACCGTTATTTTGTGCTGCGTGGCTTTGTTTTCGTCTTCTTCTCTTCTTCTCCTCCTCTTCCTCTTCTTCTTCTTCTTCTGTACGTTCGTCATTTTCATCTTTCCTATTCCTCATTCTTATTCTTTGTCCTTGCTTTCTTTTCGTGTGTCGTTTACATTTTCGCTTATCTGTTTTGCGTTGTGTTTTTTTGTCATTTTTTTTTATTATATTTTTTTTTATTCTTATCTTATTTTTATCCGTTGTTCGGTTCTGTTATTTGGCTAAGCCCTCATGACGCGCCAAATGCTACACTTGTCACATCCACTACACTTGCCCCACCCACCCAGCCACCACCCCTTGCTTCCTTTGTGCGCCCATCAGGCTTTATAATGAAATTCCTTCGTTAATGCGTGTCCTTCTGTGACATCCTCTCAATACTTCCACAACTGTGTATCGCTTACAGTTTTTTTTTTTTTTTTGTTTTTGTTTCCTTTTTTTTTGTCTGTTGTCTTCTTTGTATTTTTTATTTTTTGCTATTTGTGAAACGTAAGCGATGATTATCATCTATCCATCGTATGCGTTGCTACAACACATAAACAGGACATGTGGGCATATCTTTTGGGTTACACAGAAGAAAGACAACGCAAAAAAAAAGAAACAAAAACTTTGCGATTTTATAAAGGGAAAACAACAACAACGCATTTTGTATAAAATGTCTGCTTTGGTGTAATTCAGTATAAGTTTCCTAAATATACACATATATATATAGATATATATATGAATATATTTATATATATATATATATTCATATATATATATAGCTATATTGATTGAATGATGTCCATTTATTAATCTAATATTATGGAACTAATAAGATCTTTGGTGTTTATATACTATAATAAAAAACAACAACCTAAATTAATCGATTGCATTTCCCTTCTTTTATCATTAGATTAATGATTGACCATTTATTATCATAATGTCTAAATGTTGTCATTTGTTTATTTTTTAACTTTACTGTAGAAGATTTTGCCAAATTTTCCAAATACTCAATTCCTACTATCCAAAATAATTTCGTAATCAATCTGCATATAAACCGATCTCAAAATTTTGATACCTATAGAATTCGAAACAGCTTCAGTTTGTTAGTGTTATCACTTAACATGGTAAATATTAAATAATTTTTCTTTTCAACTTGATGAGTTCAAAAAGTTGCTGAAAGTTTTAAATGAAAATACTTAACATAATAATAGTAAAAGTAACAAATAATATTAGTTGTAAGCATTAAAGAATTTAACAGATAAAATCCAATTAACGTAAGGAGAAAGAAGCATTAAATAATAATAAAACTGAAATTATTATCTTTATTAGAATCTTAATAAAACATATTTAAAAAAAAATAAATAAATAAAAAATATTTTTCTGAACAGCTAACCGAACTACCGACAAGTTTCTGGTTTTTTCATATTTATCAAAATTAAGAGATATATTTTCTTATGCATACATACAGCTAGCGTTGTAACTTTCACTCAAATCTAATTTCTCAGAGATTTTGAAAACTATAATCTACAAGCAAAGAAAGAAAACTATAATCTATGCAGTTTTGAAAATTGATGTAATTATAATTCGACATAAATATTTTGTTTAAATCAATGTTTTATGTTACCATCAATACCAAGTAATGTGAGTGTGTGTAATTCAAATACCAAAAAGCATTTAATCTGTGTATGTATGTATGTGTACATGTATTTATATATGTATGTGCATATATATGTGTATACGTATTTATCGAAATTTAATTCCATATGTGTTTCGAATGTGTCTGTGTGATATTTAAGTAAACATATTTGATATTTTTTGAAAACAAAGCGTAGCATTTGCTCTGGGAACTAAATCGCATGCTTTTTGTTAAACCGAATTACTTTGCTACATGCATAGACACAACGATAACGATAACGATAACGATACCAATTAAAACCCCTTGTACACATGAACTTAACGAGACCAAGATTGTATGAAGAAGAAGCAGAAGCAGAGGCAGATGATGAGGACGAGGCAGAAGAAGCAGAAGAAGAAGAGTAGGACTAACAAACTAAATGAACAGCAGCTCGAGGCAAAGTGGCGTTCAGTTCTTTTTCTTTTGTTTGTTTGAGGGCCATCAAAGAGATATTTTTGACATTTACTTGCCACATACCATACAGACACACACACACACACACCGACACACAAGCTCACACAGAGAGAAAGACATGAAACGTGTGCTGCTGTGTTTTGCTGTTTTGCGTTTACCAACACTGCGCAAGGAGATACTTGCCGAGAGCACAACATATATACATATATATAGTTAGTTATCATTTTATTTGCTCATCAGCTTGTCAGCTTCATTAGCTTGCCTCACACATGAACGTTTCACCCAACCTCCCCAACCCCTTCCCCCTTCCAGCCCTTTGCAAACTCACCCCTTCATTCCCTACATAAGGGGTACGTACGACCACCGTCCCCTCTTGTTGGGCAATGCCACTCAAGCGGTGCTTGAGCTGCCACAATAGCCGACAGCATTTAACAATTATGTTTAGCTCAGGTGCAATATGTTCAGTGTTAGGTTAGGTTAACTTTGTGTGTGTGCGTGTGTGTGTGTGTATTTAACGGGTCATCTTTCATCTAATTGATGCTCTTTCGAGACTCACATGCATGTATGTCCTTATCCAGTCAGTTAGCCACTCAGTTAGTTAGCCATCCAGTTTGTCAGTCAGTTTGTTGATTTTTTGTTGTTGTATTCCTTTTTATTTGGGGGAATGGAGGGGGGATTAGGGACACCGTACACAACAGTTCATAGTGCATATTTTCAGCTTGTGCAGAGCTTAAGCCTTATAACCTATAACTTACTTACTTAACCTAATAATAATAATAACTCGTGTCATTGTATATTTTATATAATTATATATATATATACGTATATATTCGTACCCGGTTATCCTGTTCTATTCAGGACTTGGTTCCTTTCTACTATATTTATTAGTTGTATTTATCTCGTTTCGTTTTATTTTGTTCTTTCTTTTTGTGTATTCTTTTTTTTGTGATTTGGTATTTGTTTTACATTCGTATTTTGATTTGATAATTATGTAATATATCTATAGTTTTAATTCATTTTGGATTTATGTAATACTGACTTTCTTATGTGTATTTTTGATACAAATACAAAAGTCCAAATCAAAAAAAAAGCAATATATTTGACAAAATAATCGAAAGAAATGATTTTAAAAAAATTGTACCATTTGTTATTTGTTTTTACTTTTCGAAAATGACAACAACCAAAAATGTTCACATAATTTCACATCTGTTTATTTGTTTACTCCACTTCTCACCCTTCTTCTGTATCCACAAATTGCAAAATGAAATTGAATCTAAAAACAAAAATACCAAAAAAAAAATCTCTATCAACTTGAATACGCATCCGAATACCGAATACTGAAAATACCGATACCGATATTAAAAAATATATGAATTTCTGAATACTGATATCATCATATATATGATATACTCGCAATGGCAAAACCAAAAAAATTTAAAACGAAATAAATATTTTAATAATACAAAACAAAAAACATCAACAACTACAAAAAAAAACAAAAAAAAACGCATATTATCGATATATATGTGTTTATATATGTGAATATATATATAAATATATAATATATACTCGTATATATATATTATTGCACGAATGTTTTTACGATACCAACTGAACTAAACACCAAATCCGCAACCGATACGTAATCGATAACAAAAATTTGAAAACGATTTCAAAAAATCGAAATGTGGAAAAATGTAAACATGAAACATGAAACTTGAAACTTGAAACTCGAAGGTTCCACGATGAGGAGCACGCGAATTTGCTAAACACCATGTGGCTAACGGCAATCACATTTCTGTGTGTCGGTTATGGCGACATTGTGCCAAACACTTACTGTGGACGCGGTATAACGCTCACCTGCGGCATGGTGGTAAGTATACAACTAGAAAAACCAAAAACCAATTTAACTATGATATCTACCCAAAAAAAAAAAAAAACAAAAACAAAAAAATAAAAATACAAAAAAAATATATATATAAAAAAATTAAATATATAACGAAATGAACATATCATAACCAATAAACAGAACAGTAACAGGATCAAATAACAGTAACAGTAACAGTAACAGTAGCAGAACAGACAAATGTTGCCAAAGCAAAAGTTAACATATGTAATGATTAAGTCATAACAGAAACAAAGTACTACAACAACAACAACAACAACATCTACAACTACGTTACGTATACGTTACGTTACACATGCATACGATATTTCATACCAAAAGTAAAGCCAAAAACACAGACCAAAAATATTCATGTCAAATGGAAACAACTTTCCCAAAAATGCTGCGATGTGTTCAGTAATGCATAGATGGTTAACATAAATAGTCCCACACACTCACACACGTGTGTATCTGTGTGTGTGTGTGTGTGTGCGTGTATTGGCCAAATGCCAAAAGCAGGATTCGGCGCGCGATTTGTAGCCGGTTTTTAGCTGATTAGCTTTTATTTTTATATATTTTTTTTTGTGTTTTTGCAGGGCATTGCGCGCGTTTAGTTCATTCCATATATCTATCAATCTATATATGTACGTATATATGTATATGATAAAAACACACAGTAACACACACATTTCTGCCGAGGATACTGCTGTAAATCATTACATATTAAAAGCAGCCAGCCAAAAACTCAAAAAACAAAAACAAAAAAAGAAAGAAAGAAATAAAAATATAAATATAAACTCCAAGAACACCACCACAAAAACCACCAACAACAGCAAACAAGTCATGCATAAATCGTATTTTGTGTCTCGCTGTATTACAAAAACATATTCATACATTACTTCTATATAATCGTACTTATGTACATACATATATATAAACACAGACACACGCGCATACATACATATATGTTTAAACACAACCACACTCACACATACGCATAAGCATTTTAATGTATATATATGTATATGTATTTATCACTATTTTGTTATAGCTACGTCTCTGATTAAATGTACGTTTGTGTGTGCGTGTGTGTGTGTGCGCGTGTGTGAATGTGTGTGCGTGTGCGTGTGTGTGTGTGTGTGTGTGTTGAAGCAACCGCTAACTGCGCCAGACTTTTGTTTTGTAACAATTGTGAGTTTCCGTTACCATAAATAGGCAACAAATCCTTGTTGACAGCTCATTTATATGTATATATATATATATATATATATCTATAAATATAAATATATGTATATACTTACGTATGTATGCGTTTTTATCTGTATGACTGTGCGTGTGGCTGTGTGTGCTTTGTGTGTATGCGTGGACAATACAAAGTCCAACCTAAATAGTCACCTTCAAATTTATTGTGCACTAGCAAATAACTCTTCTTAAAAAAAGATTAAAAATATATATACATATATTTAATAAACCAACATCTTAGCTTAACGACTGATTTCCCTCGTTTTACGTCGCTGTCCATTAAATTAAAAAAAAAAAACAAAAAATAAAACAACTTTTTTCTTGCATAATGTTATCTAACCTAAGTTATTTGAACTGTATGTGTGTCTTCACGGTTCTTAAAAATACCAAAACTCTTTCAAGTTGCATTTTTCTACCATTTCTCTTTAATGCCTGTCATAAGTTAAAGTTTAACTAACCCTCAGTTTCTATATATGATTTAACTGTTCTTAATTTTTCTTTTTTTTATATTATTAATGCTTGGTTGATTTTCTTTCTAGACTTGAGCCTAACCATTTTTATGTTCTTTTGTTTGTTCTTTTTTGGTATCTCGACAAATGATTTTGATTAATAATTTTGAAGAATATATATACATATATATTTTTTATACTTATTATATGTTTGTTTTTGTGTATATTAAGCCAAAACAATACGATATTTTTCTCTATCTCTCTTTCCCTTTCATTTAATACTGAATAATACGCTCCGCGTGCTCGTGTACTCGTAATAAATACGTGTATTATTTGCCCCTGAACAATGAATATGAATATGCGATTACCAAATATCAAAAAACAAAATACCGAAAATACCGAAAATATTCTGAAAAATATACCGAAAAATAAAACGATAAACTATATATATATTTATATATATATAAATATATTGCGAACTCTCTACATATGGATACATAATGCTACAGATTTCATGACGAAGAGCATGCGAATCTTTTAAATGCAATGTGGCTGATAGCGATAACATTTTTGAGTGTTGGTTTCGGTGATATTGTTCCGAATACGTACTGTGGACGTGGTATCGCTGTCAGTACAGGAATAATGGTGAGTTTTTAACTACAAAACAAACAAAAAACCCAAAAAAAAAAAACATTTTAGAAAATTTAAAAAAAAATAATAATAATTA
This sequence comes from Drosophila basisetae, assembly GCA_035041595.1. Lineage (NCBI taxonomy): Eukaryota > Metazoa > Arthropoda > Insecta > Diptera > Drosophilidae > Drosophila > Drosophila basisetae. The sequence continues at coordinate 3,298,294 of JAWNLB010000114.1, forward strand.
GATACAAAATGTACAATTGCACACACATCAAAATCGAATCGAATACAATAAAATGATCGTCTCAAACTACAATTACTTTAACCGAACGTATTTTCATTTTAACTCAACTCGAGCTTGATATTCATATGTAAATAATTGCATTTATCGCATACAAAAAAAGAAAAAATAAATAAAAAGAAAACAAAAAAAGTACCCAACAATTAATCAAAATGCCCAACTCACTCAAAACTCGCAATGTAATCCTCCCCCTCCTTCTAGTTTAGTACACTACTTATATAAGTACTTATGCCATGTACTATGTCACATACTACTGCATACAAACAACAAAATACAATGTATATCAATATCATAAATCGAATGATCTCTAGTCCATTCGGTGTTTCAATCAATTCGTCAACATTTTACTCATCTCTCATGCGGCGATCCCTGAAAGTAGGCAACACAAAATAATATGCATGCCGATTGTTGAACATTTATCGATATGTTATCCAATCAAGGCAGATTTATAGATCCTTAGACACATAGACACATACACACACGCCTTTTCCGCTAATACTCTAGCTCAGACTCTATCCCACTCAATTAAATCTCTTGCCTCGCTTTCGCTCTATCTATTCTCTGTCTGACTCTCTCTCTCTCTGTCTCTCTCGCTCTCTATCACTCTCTCTATATATATATATATATATATATATATATATATATATCTTTCCCTCTCTATTACTCTATAGTTCTAACTATCTTTAAATCGTTCTATCAATTTATTGCGTGTCTTCCGACTACCGTTTTTACATGCATATTGATCATGTCGTAGTCATTGAATTTGAAAATTGCCATACAAAAACAATAACCGAATTATTAAAAACTAACCTCTGAATTGTGCCTTATAATTTTCCAACTTGTTCTCTCTAGCCTTATCGTATGTGTGAAACTTTATATTTGCAAATATATGTATATATATATATATATATATATATATATATATATATATATATATATTTATATATAACAAAATACATATCTAATACAAATTCCCACTCTAACTGTTGTAATACATTAGACAAACTCGTACAAACTTGAGATCGTATTCTGATTCTGATTAACATAATTCTAGTTACCCAATAAATTCTTCTTGCTACGTTATCATAATTAAAATAATAATAACAATTATTGCATAATTACATCGCCATAACATACATATACATATATCTATTTCCAACTAACGTGCGACATCATTTTGGAGTAAACCACAAACATTGCACTCACTAAGTCATTACTTCAATCAACTGCTCATGAATTCACTCATTCATTCGTTCATTCATTCGTTTAGACTTTTCTTCTCTAATTTCTTTTAATGTGAAATAAAAATATATATATATATAAAAAAATTTTAAAAAACGAACAAATCGTAGGCGAAAGGCGACAAGACAATAAAAAATTACTCAAGAAAAGATAAAAAAAAATTTGAAAAAAAGTTATGAATAACAAAAAATATTGAAAGCAACAAGTTCTGGACTTTTAACTGTCATTTGAATGTAACAATTAACTGGCATTATAACAAATCCCAAAACAAAAAAAGCATCCAGCTGAATGATTGAACAATCATGATTGATTAATTGCCGATCTGCCCAAGCGGCACAGACTCATACGAATATCAAAGTACAACAAAGTACTGTGATTTCTCGTCATTTGATCTGTGTTAGCTGCAGAATGTGCATTCAATCCAGATTACAGATTTCATACCCAATCATTGCTAATGTTTGTCATGTATTATCGTTTACAGGGTGCTGGCTGTACGGCGCTACTTGTTGCTGTCGTATCTCGCAAACTGGAGCTGACCCGTGCCGAGAAGCATGTGCACAATTTTATGATGGACACGCAATTAACAAAAAGGGTATAGATCGTATCCATAGCAGCACATTGCAATGAACAAAACTAAAAAAAAAAATAAATAAATAAACAACACTCACACATACACCGTGCAAACTCTATAGAGTACAGTTACATACTTACACGCGCACAAACACTCAATCTGAAAATAACATATTATTGCTGGGACAATTCATCGAGTTAAGGCCAATCGAACAACTTTCTCAGACTATAACCGAACATGGACAGATTTGAGCATTACCGAGACTCTCTCAATCTATTAAAATAAATGTTTTTTTTTTTGTTTCTTCTTCTATTTACTTTTCAATCTGTTGACCTTTCGCGCGTTTCGATAAACTGTTAACAGTACTGCATACTGCATATAATTGTAAAGTTCGAATTTTGGTCGATTGTTGATATGTACAAATACAACTCGTAGAACACCGTTACTGCCCACACAAAAACAAATGCCACAACTCTAATAACTTTGTATTCATTTCTTCTCATAAAAATTTAGCTGAAAAATGCTGCGGCGAATGTTCTTCGTGAAACTTGGCTCATTTACAAACATACAAGACTAGTAAAACGGGTTAATCCCGGCCGTGTAAGAACCCACCAAAGAAAGTTCCTTCTAGCTATATATGCGTGAGTATTTTTAGAGATCTATCAACAAACATCAACTAACTGTCAGAACCACAAATAAAAAATAAATAAAACAAAAAAAATCCAAATAAAACGTAATGAAATCCCCAACAATAAAACTTTAATAAACCAAAAAAAAACAACATTAACAAAACAATTGTTAACTGAAAACGAAATCTGAATTTGATAACAGAATCAAGCAATATATGACAACAACAACATGCATCGTATATATATATTTATATAGTTATACGCTCAACAGTTAATAGATCTGTTGTACAATACAACCATATAGCCTGAACGAAACCCAAGCTGCAAACCAAAAGCTCAGATCGTCTGAAGCAAATCGCAAATCGCATTCATGAAATCACATTCAATAATAACAACTTTTCATTCTTGTTCTTGTCTCTGTACTGTCCACAAATGTGTGCGTTTCTTTCATAAAAATAGTGCCCAACAATTGCTTTTAACAATGTATGTGTATATGTGTGTGTGTGTGTGTGTGTGTGTGTGTGCGTGAATGTGTGACACAACTTGACAGCTTTTTGTAGCGAACCACGCAAGCCTTCTTCACATCCCAAAGAATAGTCAATAAAACACACGAGAAACCCGCAAGATTTAATGCTACTACCAACAATTGCAGAAAAACTCTGTTCTAAATTCGAGTGCAACCGGAATTGAATACCTATAATTTCGTTATTGAGTATTTACATTCTTTGATACGTAAGGTCTCTCCAAAGGTCGCACAGCGGTGACTAAAAAACATTCTAAGTTTGTAATTGAGTAAAAAAATATTCTGTAATTCGAATTTTCAAGCATTGGACAACTTTTGAACGTGTGTCATGCAAATGATTTCTTACATTTCCACTGCATATTTTGAGGCGAAGATGTATTCCGTATTGCGTTTCCTTATTTGCATTACAAATGCTCATCAGTCATATGAAATGTGTTTTCCTATACTTTCTCTCACAAATTTGTTTCGTACTTCGTAAAAGTGAACTTTTAAATAAATTCGAATGAGTTTAGCACACACTGAACACTGATTGAGGTCTATGTGAAATGTGAATGTGAAACGCCCGCTTAATAATACTATTTGTACCTAGCATTGCAGATCTAACGATAAACATAAATACATAATAATAAATTAGTGCAATAACCAACTAAAAAGTGAAATGAAAAGAAAAAAGAAAAAGCAAAAATGAAATCTACATAATTTAAATGATTGAACTCGTTTTACTAGCCTGTAAATAGGTTGTAAAGCCCTGTTTTTACGTTATGATAATACCGAAAACTAGCCACAAATACCTAGCATGCAGCGTTAATGTTTTAGAATTTCATATCTGAAAATATCAGCAGCTTTTTACCACACCACTCAAAATACTAGATACTATATAATAGATACTGTATAATTGAAACAAAAAACACAAACCTACAAAATAGTAACTCTCATGCATATCATCTAATCACGGAACAACCAATTCATATGCCAAAGCTTTGTAGCTGTCACAATCATAGCTGTTTACAGCTTATCGAAAGCCTCACGAGCTCTTGTGCATAGTTTATAGTATAACCCATTTGAATTAGAATTAGATTAGTTCCATTATTATCTATGTACATCCGTAACGCACACAAAATGAAAACAAAATGATGTAAAAATTTCCCTGTCGATATTTTCGGTGTGATTTTCTGCAATCTTAACGCTAAAACAAAAAAAAAAAAAAAACAATACAACAAAATGAAAAAAAAAAGAAAAAATATATATAAATAATTATTCGATAAACACATTATATAACCGCACAACAAAAATGTTAAACACTCAACACATTTCCAGAGGCAATTTTGTCAAATTTTTGCACATTAATCTTTTTTAATTTGATTCCAATTTACCCATAATGGGTTTTGTGGTCTGATATTTACAGCAATTATATATAGATATATTCGGCACAAACATTTTATGCTGCTGAGATTTCCATTTCACATTTATGCTTGGTTTACTCAAGCAGATAATGTAATCCTCAGTTCGTAATATGTGGTTAACTATATATATCTCCATAATAAACGAAATGAAAATAAAAAATAGCTTTGTGTAAAAAAAAAACAAAAAAAAAAAACAAATCAAGTGCTACACGATTTCCACAACTTTGCTTATAAACTTGATGATTCTTCCACCTCCTGCCCACTAGGTTGCGAAAAGTTAAAATGGATCAGCGCAAACTAATGGATAACGCAAACACAATAACCGATATGGCCAAGGTAACTAGCAAACCATCATTTCTACAGATTGTACACACACACTCTTAAAATCAACTCAAATTTTAACATTATTCACAGACACAAAATACGGTTTATGAAATCATTTCGGACATGTCGAGCCGTCAAGATGCCATCGAGGAGCGTCTTACGAATCTAGAGGACAAAATGCAAAGCCTACAAGTGAGTAATTAATATCATCATTTCCATTACAACATATTTTTCCATAGAGTTTTGGAGTTTTTTATTTTTATATATCCACCATAAATGAAATATTACCATCGCAAAGTATGGCTGAAATGTTGACAACATTTAATATCCAATGAACACTTGATCGAAATGTGTTGTAGAGGAAATTGAGATATAAGAAATAGAATTGTAAACACTATTTATATAATATATAATATTACAGGAGCACATGGAGAGCCTTCCCGATCTATTATCGCGCTGTCTGACCCAGCATCAGGAGCGCATCGAGCAACGACGTAACTTTCTACATCCGGATACAGCAGCAGCTGCCATACAGCCCATACAGCCACCCACTCCCCAATCCATGTTCAATGCGGCTCCAATGCTGTTCCCCCATTCGAGGTAAGCGGTTGAAAGCATAGCTAATAAGCAATTGCATCACAAACATCATCAACAGCGACATCACATCAATGTCACATTTACCACATACATACGTATCATATATCACACATCCCATTTCTTGCTAACACATTTGAATTCCACTGAATGATGACATCTCAGATATCTATGTATGTCTTAAAAGTATAGTAAAACAATATGAAATTATATATAAATATATTTATATATATACATATGTATATTTATGTATGTATTTATATATATATCGATTCGCATTTGCGATTGAGAATGTTGTTCAGTGGTATTCAACTATCAAATCATTTGTGTGTATGCTGTGCGAGCCATTGTGCTAAGTATGTTGTAAGAACTTCAGTAGGACTTAGGACCCAACACGTAAAATCCCAAAAGCCGGTTATTACAATTTGTGGACATCTTCTTCTATGCAAGATTCATGTGAATATTTTTTGATGCTGAATGATGTCTGTGAGTGCTATCAATTTGCATTTTGTATTTAAAAAAAAATATATATATATAAAGATATATGTACGAGTATACTTATATATTTATATATAAAAGATTTGCGAGTTTTTTTTTTTGATTTCATTGGCTTAAAATGCATACCATGGCTTTTATCTCATATCATTAAGTATTTCAGTATTTCAAATGATTTTTTTGGCATTTTGATCGAGCTCACACACATTAACACATTGACAAACCATAATAATAATAATTACAATAATAATTTGAAAAATAATTGAATTAATTAATAAATGCAATCTGTTTCGATGGTCGCAAAATGATCTAATTGAGAATTAACATACTGCTTTTTGCATAGAAGTGTACCCTCATCCAATAACGCCGCTGCTACTTACCATTGGCCAACAAGCCCTATTTTGCCACCTATATCTAGTAGAACACCACATTTAGTGCCTGATACTCACATGCCATCAAATGGATCTGCAGTTAATAGCTACGCATCTTCCAACAAATACGGCAGCTGAATATCAGAAAGAGAGCGCTCCAACTCCGTGATTAACATCGAGATGCACACAATAAGGCCAACTACGTCAACTACAATAACAACAGCTACTACAATATCCGCATTCGCATCCACATTCGCATCCACATCCGCAAGCACATTTACGTCAATACCAATACCCATGTCGAGGTCCTTGTCGCCAACTCTGATGGAGACAGCACTGAGGCATCGTTTGCATTCACCATCGTCGTCTCTGGAACCGGAACAGCTCTTTGAACTGACAGAATTTCATCAGCCGTACTCGTATCTACAGTCACACCCGCATCCGCATCCGCATTCGCATCAGCATCCGCATTATCGCATCGTTGAGAATATACCAGCTATATTGGAGGATGCCGAGTCCGCAATGATTATGAACAGGAACAGTTCAAGAATTCAAGCGATAACAGCGGAAATTTCAATGACGGAATCGATAACAACAAACATCGATAGCGATGCCACCGCGACAACGACGACGACGGCGACGAATGCCCCAAAAAAGATTACAGAGAATAAGTTTACTAGGAAAAGAGAACGTGTATGCAATAATAGTAGTAATAGTAATAATAATACAAGTAATAGTAATATTAGTAATTCTACAAGTCTAATTTCGAAATCGGCCTTTTGTAAATAAGCCTCTTCGAAATGAGAAAAACAAAAGTCAGACGTTAGCATATATACATGTGTATATATTTATATAAATGTGAACACATATATATATATATACATACATCTATATATATATATGTGTGTATATATATATAGATATATGCACATATATGTCTCTGTATATATATACAAGAAGGTATATTTTTTTTTTCTAAGCATAGGATATTAATGGTAATTTTCAGAAAACTAACTAGTGTAATTGAAATTAAACTACGAAGCATAGCAAATAACATTTGTGTGTGTGACTCAATGAATGATTAAATCAATAGATCCTCTCCCATTCAACTATCCTAGGATAGAGCAACAAGAAATAAAATAACAGTTGCACTTAGCAATTAGGTTGAGTGCTTGCTTCATAGAGAGCAAAATTCCCAACAAAAAAATAAATACCAAGTCTACAAACCTCCAAGTACAGTTTAGCAATTGAGAAATAGGCATATCCGATCTTTGGAAGTACATAATACACACTATATGTTTTTTTGTATAGTATAATCAGGTAAATCCATGTCCTTTGTCCGTGTATTTTTGTTAGCCTGGAGACGGCAAATTTTTGGGTATGTGGGCTCTCACACTAAGTAGTAAACGAATATTAGGCATATCAACAGAAAAAACTGCTGCCTCCATAGCTCCGAAAATAACTCCTATCCTCGACCTTATAGACATATAATATTTCATGTGGAATAGTGCAGATAATTTAGTAACTCCATAAAACTTTCACCTGGTTTGCAGACTTGGTATTCACATAGTCCCCAAAAGTCCCAAGAGTTTGCTAATGTGTGTGTGTGTGTGTGTGTGTGTGTGTGTGTGTGTGTGTGTGTGTGTGTATGCTTAGTTGTATTCTGGTGCATATAGGTAAACAGCAGAAATATGTTTATACGAGTATTCAAATTGTTGCATGTATGTTACAAACCCAAAGGAATCATGTTGTTGTCTATAAACAAAAATAATACTGTACCACATATACATACATACTAAATACTAGTCCTGGCTTTAACGTATAACATTTTATAAAATGAGAATATACCAAAACAAATGAGATTTAAAATGTAAACGCAAAAGAACTAAAAACCAAGAATAATAAACTCAATTAAGAACCTGACTAGCTTTTGAGAGAGGTACGAGATAAATAAAACTAAAGAAAAACAACAAAAAAAAACCCTCAAAGAACAATTTTAATTGAATTTTGTAATATATTTAAATACCAAATAAAAAACAAAACTAATTCACATAAATATACAAAGATTAGTTGTAATATAAAAAAATGAAAACCAAAAAAAAGAAATTAATAATAATTGTAGTTAATAGCAGAGTGGCCGAGCTACGTAAGTTTTCTAAAGATTCTAAAAGGAAATGCATAGACATACTATATATAAAGTATTAACTGAGAGCATCGAAGTTAATTTTTTTTTAATAGGTAAACGAGATACAAATAAAATGAGAAACAAAAATGTATAAAACGCATAGCTGCAAAAAGTTTTTAGGCATGTCGTAAATCAAAACAAAACAAAGAAAAAAAAACAGAGAAAAAACCAAAAAAAAAATCCAAGTTCAACAAAGTTATACAACTGAATTCCCCAATCGAACATGCCAAGTTGCCGCCGCACAAGCAGGGAACCCGAAACGATTAACAGAATGTGACAACCATGCAAAGCAAATTGCAACAAAGCTACTCAAAATGCATCAATTCGATCTCCATATTTTTGACACATGTCGCAAGCGCGTCAATTATAACCCTCACACACTTTTGGTAGTGAAAACATTCCAATTAGTAACCACTCCGATTATAGCTGTGTTCCCCATTCGTTGCAATCCCCTCACAACGTTCCAAGTAACGTCCTTGCTGTCTTTAATCCAATCATCTCTTAGTTCATCGATCTGGCCGCACTAAAAATATCGTACGCTTCTGAACATTTAAAAAACGCTCTTGAAATTAGCATAGCATATAAAGTTTTAATGCCAGTTAACGCGAATAATTCCCCAGAGCCGCAAACCATTTTTTCGATCTGTGTCAAAGTATCTAAATTTCAACGACATTACAAGCCCAAGTTTCCCTGTCTGTAGATTGATATATGTACTACTACTTAAATAATTAGCTGACATTTAATGCGAATTCTAAACCAAAATTAAATATATTCTCAATTGCAGTGAGTCCACAGATAGCATCATCAATGATTCGGAAATATAGAAAATACAAAATAATACCTAGAAATACCAAACTAAGAAAGAAAAGCCTAAAAAAAACCTTAAAAATGTATACCTATTTATATAATATTGAATATTTAAATTGAAATGAACGTTCAAGACTGCTGTCAAAATAGCTTTATCACAATAAAAAAAACACACACACATACATACATACCTACATACATACATCAAACGAACATGGTGGACAAAGAACACAAAATCGATGTAAAAATTAAGAATCACAAAAAAAAACAAAGAAAATTGAAATGAGGAACTCTATATATGAAATTCGCCCAGCTTTAATGTTATGTACTAAAATGCATATTTGGGTTTCAACACTCCAACAAAACTACAACAAGAACAAACAGAACAGAACTTATACATATATGATACCAAGAAAAATTTTTGCCGTTTGAACTGGTTTCCTTAACACAATACCTACAACTAAAACGAAACAAACTAATAATGAGAGAAGAAAAAACAAAAAGACAAAAACAAAAACAAAAAGAAAACTTTGATATGAGGGACCGAAATTAAAAGACAGGTCTTAATTATACACAACCAAAAATAAAAACCTTTAACTGATGCCTAAATCAAAATCGAAACCATTTAACAATATTTACATGGCTGCTACTACAACTAGTTGATGACATCAAGTGTCGTAAGCTGAACAGAATCCCACAATTTTGTTAGGCCCACAGTAGTGTGCACAGTGGTTCAAAGGCATCGGAAAACGTGTACGTTAAAATTAAAGTAAAATATTCAAAATCTTCAATAGGAACACTTTTAGAGATATATATTTAGACTTACTTAAACATTTATAGTGCCGGCTTTTTCTTTGTACTGAGGCAGTCTTTTTAACAAAATCAATTTTGGTTTTATTTATATACATATATATTTTTTCTGGGGACCACTGTGCACAGTGCATTTCATTGAATATGTATGTATTGAGGATGTGTTCCATTTGTGTATTCTACTTGTATTGTATGTGTGTGTGTGTGTGTATGTGTTCTTCTGAACAGCGAAACGTAATACTACACATAAGGTACTACGAAAATCACAAAGTGTTGCACAGCTTCAGTTTGCAGGCATTTCTAGCTAACTGAGTTCATCAAAATAACGCAAAGAAAGTGAAACCCAAACTACAGCAACCGATTATATACTGAACAAGAACAACCAGAAACTAGCATGAAAAAAACAACAACAGATTTTGGTATATGTATTTACACCGTACAGTTCATGGTTAAACAGCGACAGCTTACAAAAGATGTTTAAAACTAAAATAGAAATCCGGCCTTAACGGAATAAACGGCATAGTATAGTAAACACCATTAAATGAGAAAACAAAACAAAGAAAACTATAACATGGGTTACACATACTATATACAATATATACATGTAAAGGCGGTCTAACAACAACATCAACAACAACAACATACTATATACTATACATATACTATACTATATACCAACCAAAAAAAATATGATAAGAAATACACTACAAGAAGATCATATTTGACTTTACATGTATTATAGTAATGTATTCAGTAGTTGAACGGAAGCCGAAGCAAAGACCAATTTATTAAGCATAAACAATTATGTTAAACTAAACAATAAAAACAAAAAACACAAAAAACGGATAAATAATAAATTGAAGAAATGCGAAACAATTTTTATTATACCATAACGCATAAAAGCAAGCAGATTAAGTAAATAAAGATGAAAACAAATTAACTAATCCAAACTTTAAACAAAAAAATAAGTTAAAAGCTAAAAATAAAAAATAATAAATAAGAAAGCAAAAACCCAAAAGTTTCTAAAAGAAATGAAAGCAAAATATATATAAAAAAATAATGTAATTTACATACAATTCAGTGGCTAAAAAAATAGTTTATTTTGAATTAACGGTATAGTATATTTAAATTAATATTGTTATATATCTTATCGAGGAACCGTGTTTTGCAAAAGCTTTAATATTTAGGGTGCCTACATTTGCTAAATTAGTATTTTACGGTTTAAAAAAAATTAAATAAAAACAAACACAACTATACAAAATACACACACCTTCACAACAGATACACATACACACACACAGACAAGCAGACTACAATTACAAATTAACAAGAATTTTAAAATGTAGTCCTTAAATGCATAAAATGATGTAATGTCGAAAGATAAACACGATTTAAAAGGAATTCATTTGCGTTTATTTCAAAAATGTACACAAAGTAAAACAACAAATAAATTAAAAACAAAAAAATAACAACAATTACTTAAAAAAAAAAACAAAGATATATATTGTATTTGGGATATGAATTTTAAGAATGTTTATTAGATTTACGATTTGTTATTTTGTATACATATATGTATGTAGTATAAACTGATCTGATTTTTTTTTGTTGCTCATTAAGCATTTACCTCGTAAGAATTCCCCCTATTTATAGCAAATTTACCATTACATAAATCAATTGATGTACTGTTATAATGTACACACCGAAAGCAAACAAATGGACAAAAACTAATTCAAAAAAAAAATGATAAGGAAAAGAAAATTACAAGCAAACAAAAATCCAACAAAATTGAAAGAAACATTAAGTAAAATGTAAATTATTAATTAATGAAGAAAATTGAAAAATTTTAAAATAATAAAGGGCTTTGTATGAAAATATCTGCATCTGTTTTATTTAGTGAAAAATTAAGAACAAAAATAGCAATTAAGAATGCTGTAGTCGAGGCGCGTGATATATGAGAACTAAGAGTCTCTGAGATCCGAGTGTTCATACAGACGGACAGACGAGAAACGGACGGACCGATGGACATGGCTGTATCGACTCGCCTATTGATCTTGATCAATAATATATATACTTTAAGGAGTCCGAGATGCTTCCTTCTATATGTTACATATGCAAATTTGCAAAAAACCATTTTCAACTTCTTGAGAACATATAAAAAAAAAGGTTGCTGCATTGGCTAAGTTCATAAAGCAGAGGAAAAGTCGAAGCATACTTTTAGGGGCACAGAGGAGATTCAACTACGTTCAAGGATCACGGGTTATTCGGAGATGCCAGACTTGTAAACATCTCACTCACGAAAAGCGAACAGAATTGTGTAATAAACAATAAATCCTTGTTTTCTCTAAAACTACAACAACGGCTTGTGTTCAGTTGGTTCCCGGTCAGAGCAAAATAAAAAGCTATTTTCTGTTATCAAAAGCCTTTTATGGCTGTTGAAAGGAAAATTCGAAGGAAATGGTGCATTAGAATTGACGGACCAGTTGTAGCGAACTCCACTTAAGGGCTAGGAAGCTATCTAAGAATTGAAATTGTTCTTGATTCGACGTCGCGACTTCAGAGCTCAACTTTTTAATATGTCATTATGACGGAACTTTATAATTTCAATACAAAAAAGTAACAATAATAATAATTATAATAAATTTTGTTAATCTACAGCAGAGCCTTTGGCATCATAGAAGCTGGAACTGATGTACAACTAGGGCATATAATACCACACATATATATATTTATGTATATACATGTACATAATACGATATGATTAATTTCCGTTTCATCCTATGTGCTACGGCCACACATATTATACAGCTTCTGCCGGAAGAAGCCCATCTTATCCGATTTCGCTTGAACAGCCCTTTTCGCCGCCAAGTCGCTCTTGAACAGAAGCCAATTGCGTCGAGTTTCCGGATCGGCCGGACCCCACTTCACGCTGGGCTTCAGCGAATCCACGAAACTCTATGAGAATGCACAGATTATATATGTATGGCAATTTTCTAAACATATGTCTTGTTAACTTACCTTGGCAATGCTGCCACTCCTATGGTTGTGAACATACCACCAGCCCCACAGTGGAAATTGTGCAGCGCCTATAGCAAAGAGTAGCCAGCCAGCAACTAAAGAATACAAATGAGATAATAAATATAAAAGTACATTAAAAGTGATTCTACAAGTTGCGGCTTACCATCTCCTGCAACGGGAAAGTATGTATCGCTGTACTTGATGGGCGATATCGTTGCCATGGAATAAATGAATATTACAATCATCATAACTGGTGTGAAGAAGAGCCAACACGCACGCCAGTAGAGAGATACTCTCTTATTCGACATAAATTCGATGTCATCGCAAAAGTTTGATACACCTTGAAGATATACACAATTTAAATTAGTTGATGTAGCTTATACTTTGCGTATATAATAATATTGTGCCACAGCGGAAGAAAGAAAGAGACGTGATTCTTTCAGGAGAAACCATTTCTTTCTTTTCTTTAGAAGGGGACTTTAGCTGTAGCTTACCATATATCCAAGCAATGCCGACCAGCTCAAAGATGGCCAAAATAAAGACAACATAGGTGCCACCATAGAAGTCCACCAGCGTTAAGATCCATTGACCACCCTATAGCCAAAATAATATCTGAACACCACTTCAAAACAACAACAAAAAATGCAAAGCTTACGGGTGTTACGTAGACGAGACCCATAAGAAAACCACACATGGATGTTACCAGTGCGACCTTCCAATACTTCCATTTGAACTGATCACAGATAATGGTCACAATCGTGCTCTGCAGCGCCACAATCGATCCAATGCCCAAAACGAACAGCATGAAGAAGAAGAGCGCGGAAAAAAGCTGTGGCACGGCATTAAACTTCGAGATGGCATCCGGATAGGAAATGAATGCCAAACCAGTACCACTTCGCACCACATCCCTTATATTCTCCACCTTCAGATTGTGCGCCAAATTGCCAAGTATAGCAAATATCGTAATGCCACCCAACAGACTTGTTAGAGTATCCAAAGTGGTCACGATCATCGCATCCCTATCAAATCAAATTCATAATAATAACTTCATAATTTGCACACTTCATTTCTGCACACACCGGTAAATGGGGTGATCGAAGCGATTATAGGAGGCAAACATAATGATCGGTCCACTGCCGACGGCCAGCGAGAAGAAGCATTGGACAACAGCCTCCTTCCAGACGGTGGGATTAAGCAGTTCACCCCATTGGGGCTCCAGAAAGAAAATGATGCCATCGACAGCGCCCTCCAAGGTGACAGCGCGACCCAGCAAAGTGAGGAGCACCACATAGGGAAATAGTGCCAGGAAATAGGCTGCCTTGCCGGAGCTTTTGACACCACGCATTATCACCAGGAAAATGACAATCCAGGAAACGAATAGAGCAATCGTTAGCTTCCAATCTGGGTTTCCTACGCCATCCGATATATCTGTTTTCTCCTTGATAACCACATCACTGCGAATAAATTCAATATTAATTTATTGTATTTATGTTTTTTTTGTTGCGATTTTCTGTGTTTACTCACAGAAAGTAAAGTTCCGAGCTACTCTGCAGCTTCGCTGGGGCATCAGTAGCCCGAGTTAATGCCGAACTAGCGTTAGTCATCATAGTTTCTATATATTCGGCTGGTCGGGAGTCCACACAATTTATCCAAGTGTCCCGGCAAGTGGACCACGGCAAATCCGCTTGGAACGAGACAGCCAGATAGTAGAGGGTCAAGGCCAACAGCGATGAGTAGTAGCTTATAATGCAGATGGTGCCAAAGGCCTGACCATAGCCGACACCTAAAAATGAGGGGCATATCGACCAGATCTTGACGGTGCCTTGGCTCGTAAACTGTCCCATTATCATTTCCAGATAATACATGGGCTTTCCTAAAATTGTAAATGTAGCATTAGCTTATACACCTAAGTGCATGTATATCAATATATACTCGTATATATACATATTTATATACAATACCGATCATAAAGAGCACTATAATATATGGTATCAGAAAAGCACCGCCTCCATTCTCATATGCCGTAAACGGGAAACGCCAGACATTGCCCAAGCCCACAGATACCGATATACACGACATTAAAAATTCCAAGCCATTGGACCAATTGCTGCGCTCGACTGTTTTTGTTTGTGCCTCCTTCTCATTATTCTATAAAAAAAAAATGTTAATATTTTATACATATATAGTTAATGCAGTAGAATAGTTTTAGCGATTATGTAATAATTACCGAATAATCGAAACTGTTTTCAGAGTTTAAATTGCAAATATATTCATTGATATACTAGAAAATTGCCTATATACACACATATGTATATATTAATTATTATTTATGAGCAATAAAATCTTTAGTACAAACAAGTTAACTTTTAGAGTGAGGTAAGATAAAGGAAGTCAGAGAAGAACCATTGCATAAATTCAGTCGAAGGACGTCGAAGGAACCACTTCAATGACCAAGGACCGCTTATATCCCTAATTGGCACTAATCGCTTAACACAGATATAAAAACTGTATAATAATTATATATATTCATATTCCAGTACAAAAAGTATTTGTAAGCTGACGAATATGTTCCCATTTCTTTTGGACTATGTCTGCCGTCATGTCAGCAAAGACAGTAATCGAAATGTCAATCGTCACCAAAATACTTGAATGATAACAACGTGTACATAGACATTTTTCGTTGTTTTATTTATCGCTTTAATGTTTGCACATAATTCCCGAACAACAGTAAATATTTGAGCACAGCAAACACTCGGAATACCAGTGCGCAATGTTTAAATAAAACAAACCTGTTTCAAGTTCCAAGTTGGCAATGCTGCGAATACGATCTAGATAACCCATAGCACATATGTTTATTATACCGACGACAGTGACAAGATGTTTGAAAATGTCCCAAAAATGAAAACATTTCATATACAAACACAGACAGAAATACCACGTATGCTGGCATACTCAAGTTTAGTTAGCACTGCCCTCAAATGGAGCTCACTTCTATTTAATCTTGGCGAAGAATTAAGATCAAAATAGTTGGGTAAATAAATCTTGATCAGCATCAACAGCCGAACCGTGTGGATTTCAATAGCTAAGACCGGGTCACAGGGTAACTACCAGTCGAGCTCTCTTTCGACTAATATACAAAACACAAAGACTGCTCCGCTAGCAACTCCATATATTTGACTTCCCTCTTCTGCAGATACATATGTGCTTAACCGTTAATCGCATTGCTCATCTGATCAAATTTAAAATTATGTCACATAGTTGAAAATGCATATAGGATCAGTGAATATATAAAACACCGCATCAAAATATTAACTTTGGCTAGTAACATCTCGGCAGATATACTCGTAAACTTGTCGACTTGGATAACATGCAGTGCGTTCTATCGGGGATGGGGCAAGCCTTGCGCCACATATTGTTGGGCATATATAACAATTATTTTATTGTGTTGTACTACCAAAGAAATTAATTAAGGCAAAACGGCGCAGGAAATAAATCGCAGTTAAATTATTAAGAAATTTGATTTATGAATTCGGATAAGATTACAATTGCTTTGGCAGCGCGTGACAATTAGTCGACTTTGGCCACGATGACAATCCACATCCAAAGGAACCAACGAACCCCCCAATCAAACAAAGAAAATAAGGAAACAAAGAAAACAAGTAATTGGCATTAACTTGGCTGAAATACGACGAAGCCGTGACAAATGCTGGGTAATTACACCAACCACTCAATTTGAATATTGCACGCGACTTTTTCGCATTCGCAATGCGCTCTCACTTATGTCTGACTAAACCCAGGGTCTGGTTACAGCACAACATTGGCAACAATCAGATCGGTTGGGAAAAATACAAAATGAAAATAAACAAGATTCCGCTGAATGATCGCTCTTATGACAGTGCAGAAACGTAAAGCCCCTATTAAAAATGCAGTTGCTCATTAATAATATCAGCGATATGGTTTTATACACTTGCATTGCATCAACCAGTCGAAAACCAGTTGATTAATCAGCCAACAAATCAGCAGCGTTCTAAATAATGAACTAATAATAATTAAAAGGAGAGTGTCTCACCGGATCCGGAACCGGAACGGCAACCTTACCGATTGAAATTACGGGAACCAATATTAGTCGCCAACATTTAAATAAGAAATAAAATATTTAAATCATTTCATAAGCTTTACCGACGGCATCTTTGAATCTTACACCCCAGAACCGGTATCGAAATTCGATTCGGCTTGGCACCCGGGCTCAGAAACTTTGATCTTTGATCTTACTGATCACAGATATCGCAATGAGTAAGCACATAGTCATATTTTATTCTAGTAGTTATTATGGATATATTGTGTATTGCTATTTATTTATTATGTTGAATTATTTTCTATAATTGCAAATGCTGATTTTCTTCCGGAGTATATAGAAGTGTACGATACAAGCATATTTAACAAATATCTGACAAATAAGTGGTCTTAATTACAATGTTCTATTATTGTTTGTACAGCATTTAAGTATTTTCCAGGCAGCTTGTTAAGATACAAATATAGATACAGATACCCCTGTCTCCATAAGGTGAATAAAAAAAATAAAAAAAATAAAAGTGTTAATAAAAACAAAAATGTGCGAATATTTTTTTATTGAAGTTGAATGTACAGATAAATGTTAATCGAGCGGTTTGCTTAATCAAAATGTGTAAGACATGTTCTAAAAAAAGATTGCACTGCATTGTATTTTACTGAATGGCATAACCATAATCGCGTATCAATTTGTCAATACACTCGATTTATTTAGGGTACTAAAACCAGACAAGATCTCCAATGATCCACATAGATAACAACACTTTGATATGTATCGTAATTATTGGAATTTAAGTGAGAATCCATAAAGATCTCAGCGATCCACATAGATAAGCGTGCTGAACGAGTAGATAAAAAGAGCTTCAAGTGTTTTCAATACAGATACAATCGAAATTTATATCTCATACACAAAGAACTAAGTAGACATAGTCGATGATCTGTTAGTTTAAATACATTTAAAACTTTCATATCTCGCAATGGGAAATACACTATATGATCTCATCGCAAAGCCCAAACGAACTGCATACATCCAGATACCCTGGTGTATGCTTAAAAATAGATTTACAGTCAATGTGCTATTACAGAGGAGCAGTAATTGTAATTTACAATTTACAATTTACGTTTGACAATAGTATTCGTGTAATAGCTTGGGGAAACACCTTGTCATAGTTACTATCTCGTGCAACGAATTATCAAGTAAGAACAAATCTTTATTTCCCTTTTTCTCTGTCACAGACCGTTATACATTATCTGACTAATTTTATTTATTTACTTCATTTTGTTGTTTTTTATTATTATTGTTAGTAGGGCTAAGAAACGCTTGTGATGTTTTCCTCAATGATAAGTTGCCTTTTGGCAAATTATATGTTCGCCAATAAAATCGTTCACTTGCTGAAAGACATTTGCGCTGTAAACTTGCTTTTATCGTTCACTTAGTATATGTATGCATGACTGTATACATTTATCAAATATCGTTTTTAACAATCTCTGACTAGATGTCTTTTGCACTCATTTCATTTGTACTCCACCCGTAATATTCAATCACTTAAATGGCGCGAGGCAGTTCCATTAACTACAACTTGACTTCATGGGCGTACTTAACGAAGGGAACCAAAGATCTAAATTGCAAATTATGCGTCATTTTAAGCCAAGACATTTACGAAAGCTTTACAAAGCTTCTTTTGAGTGGCAAGTGTTAATTATTGAATCGCTTAACGTGGTTTTCTTTTGTTTAGTTTCATTAAATGTACTTTTCTATTTATTTATTTGTTTTTTATTATTGTTTTACATGTATGTGAGTCTAATATATATTGAACTAAATCCCTAGAGTTGCAAATAAAACAAATTTTATAGATTTCTTTTCGTAGCATTAAAACGCAATAAACAAAATTTGATTTGTTAATTAAAGCTGTAATTGGCAAGGGATGTCCCCCAACGGACGATACCGCCTACGCCCAGAAAATCAGCTTAACGCAGTGCTAATTAAAATGCAGCGATTGAAAGGAGAAGTGGACGGGGGCACGGAAAGCGTGTGTGTTCATAAGGTATGCGGAACTGCAACTGGAACTGGTACTCACATCTGTCTTGTTGTTGCTGTTGCTGTTGCTGTTGCTGCTGCTGTCGTTGGTGTTGTTGCTGTTGCTGGTATTGCCTTGTGGACTACCATTATTGGCCCCGTTCTGTGGCATTGTCTTTAATTCCATGTTGCAAGGTGTTTATTTTTTTTTTTAATATATTTTTATTGTATTTTTTCATGCACTACCGCACATTAAATAAAACAGCAAAGCAAAAAAAAACTGATTAAAAAAAAAATTTTACAATTTACAAAAAAATTAGCAACTAGTTGGAATGGAAATAAATTATAAACGCAGCGTAAATAATAACTGTTCAAATGATCGTTGTTTATTTAATGAGTTTCATTAATGTTGAATCGAATAAACAATGGCCGGAGTCGCGAGTTGTGATGCCGTGAATGCCACGGCTAGAACTGAACCAGCGGCAAGCTTTGAGCGCTTTAAGAACCATCCACAAAGCGACTAACTAAAAACGGCAAACAGAGTCAAACAAGCGTATTGCAACTCAAATCAACAGGTACAACGGCACCGTACGGCAACAGATGCGAGTACATCAAACGGGTACACAGCAACAAATGAAGTCCGTACTCAGAAAGTTACTTATTGCTTCTTGCGCATTGCTGTTCTCTTTGAAGTTCAGCAATTTCGGATATTCTCAAAGTTGCTCTCTCTCTCTCTCTCTCTCTTGCTCTCTCTCTGTCCTTAAAGCCAAATCTTATTTGAATTATCACAAATCACGTGGATAAAAGTACATTTTACATGTTATTTATAATAATAATAACTATAAATCACGTTCGTATCTCATATAAGTAGTCTACATAAAGTGTGAATTAAAAATTAATTAATTAACATGCAATATATAACTTTTGAAAAACGTCATTGCACAGTGAGTAAATTTAACTCTGGCTTAAATATTTGAACTAGTTCAAGAAAGATAGTATTCCTATGCTTCAAGTATTTTACACAACTTTCACTAAACATGTCAACTTGAAATGCAAATACTTCAAATTACCCATTACTACAGACAGCCATTGTTTTTGTATTTTATATTTTTTCTCAGTTGTTCTGAGTCCACGTGCTTGGGGAAGTTAGGTTAGGTTAGTGTATAAATACAGTTGGCGTTTAAAAAGCGTTAAATCATCCAACATCATCGTCAGCAACAATTTGGGCAGGCGAGATATGAAAACAGAACTTCGTGTGCTAATCGTGCGTATATATGGGAGTGCTGAGGAGCAACACAGACAGAGGAAGCGGGGGAGAGCAAGATATACATCAAATGGCGGGGCTCTTCAAATAGCTATGATTAGGACTATAGAAAGCACTCAATAGTAAGCATCACAGCAAAAGCTCGAATTGACGCATTTCCGCATTATTACTAATGTTCGGGTATCATTAACTATTATATACCCTATACCCAAAATAAAAATGAACTGGTATAGTTATTGATGCACTTCCTCAAGATAAAATTAATCTGAAATGGAACTAACATAATTAATTACCTTAATTCATCATCGAATACAAATGCGCGGGTATCCCTAACTAAAATATACCCTATAACCAAGAATAAAAACTAACATTATTTATCTCAACTTGTGAATTCCGAAAAACCAGTAAATGAACTTGCATTAAAGCATTTCTTTAATGACTTTACATTTTATTAAGCAATATCAATTTTTCGAACAATGATAATCAATAAGACATGGGAAATACGAGTACATATGCCAAAAGTACAAGAATTTGTTGCTTTTTTTATTATGAGGAAGCTGAAATGATTATCTTAAAATTAATCACTCGGATTTTTTGGCTAGTTCGATTTTCAACCCTTTGTTCTTATGGGAGCCATGCGATAGAGTAATCAGATAATAATCGTACCCAATAAAATTGGAAATATTTGGAATCAAGTCCAAGTACAAGCACAAATACGCATTTGGAATATTGGTTAGCAATTTAAGTCCGCCTGCCGATAATAAAAAAAAAATACCTCAACCCAGACACAAGAACGAAAGAAGTCGATAACGAGTTTTATAAGACATATAAAGTTGAGACTGTCCACGGAATACTAAGGTTATTAGGAGCACAAATATGTACATATATATATCTACATATATATACACTGTTATGGGATAGGTTCGAATCATTTATAACTTCACATTAACCAGAACCATTAAAGAAAACATGTGAAAAACAAACGACCATATTAGATATCGAAATACAAACTGTTTGCACAATTGGCAACAAAGCAAAGCAGTTAAATATGGTGTTCTGGAGGGCACACGACAGATAAAAAGACAGCAAGATAAAGTTTGTAGATTTTCAGTAGTTTTTATTTTTAATATAGTTTGCATTTTTATTTTATATTTAGTTAATAGCTAAGTTTTGTAAATTATTTTCATTTCAATGTATCTATAAATTAATTCTTATTTTGTATTTATCGTCTCAGCATTACTAAATTAAAGAACGAAAAAAAAAGTAGAATAATAACACAATAAGTAGACGTTAAATTTAGTTTTAATATGTGCTCTCAATCATGTCAGTTTGTGTGTGTGTGTGTGTGTGTGTGTGTGTGTGTGTGTGTGTGTTGGCGTTTGTGTATGTGTTAGTGACAGTGTTAGTACATGTGTAACTGTGTGGGTATATTTTTATTTTATTTTTTATAACAGTTTGAATGTTGATGGGTGTGTGTGTGTGTGTGTGTGTGTGTGTGTGTGTGTGTGTGAATATGTCAGTTAATCAGTTATCAACAATTGTACAAGTGAACATTTTTACTTCAAGAAATTAAGACACTAAAAAGTTGACAACTTGCGTATATTTATAATAATAATGATAATCATAATCATAATCATTATAATAAGTAATATGTAATTTATATGCTATTATTAAGCTAGACAATAAGTATAAACTTTATTCAAAATCAGACAATAAAAAACAATAATCAAATAGCGCCGCACTTTTTACAATTCTAAAAAATTTGCACTACAATTTTTTCCTTATTTTTTTGCTTCTGTTTTTTATAGTTTTTTTTCGGTTTTTTTTGTTGTATTTTTTTTTTTTTGTATTTTGCGTGAGCCACTTGCGAATGGAGTGAGAAAAAACGGGGGAAACTCTCAAAGCACCACTCGCTGCACAGCGAGAAAAAACGAATGGGATATGAGGGAGGGGGAAGGAGAAAATAAACTCAAAAATTAAAACTGAAAAACAAAATTGTAGGTAAGCAATCATAATAGAAACAAAATGACACGTCAAGTCTCATAAGTTGAAATATATACCTATATAATTATATGCATATAAATACACATGTATATTGTATGTAAGTATGTAAAAATATCATCACTTGTACGTTTTCTCTTTACTAAAAACTTAATTAGCCTTTTGGCAAACGAATTTATTTAGCAATTCAAAATATAAAAAAATTAGTTAAATAAATAAATGTTTTCTTTTGTTTTTGCTTTTTTTCTCTCAGGGGAGTGGGTCTATGTGTGGGTGTGCGGGTGTGTGTGTGTGTGTGTGTGTGTGTGTGAAGTTATCTAAAGGTGTATTTTTGTTTTTTGTTTTGGTTATTTGTTGTGATATACGATATACATATAGATACACATATGCAACGCTTATTCTATACAAAACACGTCTAAAATTGTTGCTTTTCTGCGATAGAGACAGACATCGTACATAATAATGTTAATGTTACTAAACTCATAGCACATCATTCTTCTGATCTATACATAAACATATTTTGCGGATTTATGTTCTTGCAACATCCGTTTGTCAGCTGTTATTTTTATTTGTATTTGTATTTTGTTTTTTTTTGTTCTTTTTTTGTGATAGAGAAAAATATGTTGATTGATTTGAAATACATTTACAAAAGGCATGATATATATTAAACTTAATATTCTGCTTTTTTATCAATAAACTCTTTGGCGCACTGCAAAGAGCAGAGTTTAAGATAAACAATTACCATTTCTATTACCTATATATTTATATATATATAGACTCTATATATATATGTATGCATAATGCTAGTTTGTAAACAATTATTTTGTTGCTTGTGTCAAATTGCTTTAGTTGTTGTTGCTACTTCATTTTTATTCTTTCTTTTTTTCTGTATTTACATGACTGCCTGAAATTCTAGATATAGCGCAACTTTCTCACAGGGGGGGATGTTTTGGGGAACAAGGGCAAAGCTGTTAACAATGGCACACACGCATATATTGGTCTGGTCTGGTCTGGTCTGGACTCGAGGGGAGGCAGCGCAGGGAGGTAGGGAGCGAGGCAAAGTAGTAAATGTTTACATAACTGCATATGTATGTTTGTTTGTTTGCTTATTTTTCTGTCGATTTGCCTTTTGTGTTAGTTTGTTGTGGTTGTTGTGGCTTATGAGGGGCGGCATTTTTCGTCTTTCATTTAACGTGTTAGTTTATGTTTTTTTTCTCTCTTTTTTTTATTTAAAATAGTACACATTCTTGAAGTATGATTGTACTATTCATGCGTTGAGTAATATGATCAGCAATTGGACTGAAAAGTATACATCAACTTTGAAGTAGTAAAAGACACAATATGCCATTCTTTTATCATTAAGTTCATCAATATAACTTTAATGATCTTTCACATTCATTTTAATTTATAATTGCGTTTGCAAAAACTAAAAACTGTTTTATATAATTATTTACACACAAATTGACATAGCTCAAGTTAAAACTTTCCAAAAGAAAAAATTAATTTCCTGTTTTTTTCTTGTTTTGATATTTAAGAGTGACTTTTATAATATGTTTACATAATATTTAAATAAGGTAAATTGATGAATTTTTGCCTTGACTCCTTTTATATTTCTATTTAAAAAAAAAAGTATTTACACTAAGTATTACTACTTATTATCTGAGTATGGTAATATCTTAAGCGTTTCGTTGGTTGTTTTTGTGTGTGTGTGTGTTAATGTTAATGTGTTTGTGTGTGTGCGAGTGTGGGTATGTGTATGTGCGTGTGTGTACACGTGCTTTGGGTGTGTGTCCCAAATGCAACTGCCGATAATTTGTTTGCATCGTTGTGCTTTAGTGCAAAATCCTAAACATACACAGCTTATTAAAGCAGCAGTTGAATCCCCCTATAAAAGCACCCTAAACACACATTTAACTAGTTTAGTTTTGTTAGTAGTAGTCGCCTATTTATGCGGGAGAGATCAGCAAATGGATCAGATCAAGAGCTCAACAAACAAATCAAAGAGAGGCGCATGCAACCGATAAAATTGCTTCAATTTTATATTTAGTATGATTTTGCTACATATATATGCATGTATGTGTTGTGAGTGTGTGTTAGCTGCTTAGATGTGTGTGTGTGTGTGTGTGTGCGTGCGTGTGTGTGTGTTTTAACAATGTGTTACATGTTTAGATGTGTGTGTGTGTGTGTGCGTGTGTGTTTGTATGAGTGTTTTAACAATGTGTTGCATCTTACATGTGTGTGCTTTGTTTTTCTTTTGTATTTATATAGATATTAAATATATATATATATATTTATACATATATATATACATATATATATATATATTTATACATATATATATACATATATATATATATATTTATATAAATACGGGCTCTAGGCTCAGTCGCGTACTACAACATTCTTGTTTTGTTTTGCTTTTTTTCTGTGTTTCTTCATTTGGGGGAGAGGAGTTAGGTCATTTCGGCATTTTCAGTTGCTGCTGTTGTGGCTTTTGTTGACATTTCAGGTTTGGTTGTTGTTGTTCTTGTTGATGTTGTAGTTCCTATATTTTGTTTTGACTTCCTCTTTGTTGTTATTATTGTTTTAATGTTCATGTAGGCTGTTAATCAGGCATCTCGACCCATTTTGCGAGATTTCTAGCGACAAGTTCCTTATTGATAAAAATTATATTCTGCAATAACAAAAATAATATCGATTTGTTATATTTGTCTTGCTATATTTAATAAAAAGAGAATAAGCATTTCATTTACTTAACTAACTAATCAAGCTTTAACTTCAACAGCAACTGAGCTGAAGTAAATACAAAACTTAGTCTCCTTTGAATGTTAGATTAACTGATTTAAGAATTAAGTGAATTCCTTTTAAGATGTTGATAATGATACAAAATTTATAGTTACGACTACGGGCAATAGCAAACCACTGCAATTGTTAAAATATTATGGTTACAAATATCAACATTTAAACCATGACAATTATTTGCGAATTCAAATAATTTATTTCGACATCAAATTAAATGTTATGAAAGCCGAGTGAGATGCAAGATGCGTCTGTCTATCTATCTCTCTCTATCTCAGACAAGCTCTCGGCATCTCTGTCTCTGTCTCTGTTCGTTTTATACTCACATTTGGACCTAGAGAAGCAAATAAATAGATTTCTGGTATGTTATGGCTATTGTAGCCGGCGACTTGTGCTTGCAAGACAATGCCTTTGGTTAATTTGTTGAGGATATCAGCCGCATCGGCCGAATATGTATCATCTGAACCTAATGCAAAAGAAAGAAATAAATAATAAATTAGTAAATAGGCAATGTTTTGGTCACAGATGGAGAATTGATTAACCACTTACCGATTGGCTCGATATTGGACAGTATGCATTCGGTTGCCTGAAATGGCAACGCCATAAAATCTGTTCGAATTTGACGCAATGCACTAAAGCTGACATTCATGTAGCCACCAAAGTCCAAGAATTTGATAAGACAACGCTCCGCATCGTCGGCATCGATGTCAACAATCTGCGCACGATACCAAATCTGATTGATGCACATCACACAAACGGCGCTAATCTCAATGTTTGGCAATAGTGGTGCATCCATGGTAGAATAACTATCGTACATGCCCTTCTGTAGAGCATGCAGTGATGGATGCGATGGATGCAACGGATGCTGGATGAACACATGGTCTCCAGAGAGCACAGCGCTGACCACAACATCATTGTTGATGCCCTCGATCAGACTTAGCTACAATTATACAATGCATACTCATATGAAAATATATATATATTAAAGTGTCACACAAGAATCGGCAATCAAATTTATGCAGACTTTTGTACAATTGCGATTAAAATAATAATCTTGCTGCTTCTCGAAGCATTTAATAGAAATATTACTCATTTTATGACGATAAAATCGACACCTCTTCAAAATCTTCAATATGAGGGAAACAATTCAGTTCGTCAGAAACAAAAAAAGTTGGATTTCTCATCTGGGAATGTTTTCAAATACAATTATTTTCCAAATACTAAGCGTAGTAAAATATAGCCACCTTTCATATCTAGTTTTTAGTTCACTATTATTCCACTACTATAATAATGAATTATTACATTTAATGACTTTCAGTTTTTTGCTAATAAATTGTATTGCAATGACAACTTTTAATGTTTACTTATCTTCAGTATTGATTGCTTGTGTTTAAAGAAAATCAATTCATAATTTGTTAACTATATTATAATTAATTTAATTTAATTATAAATAGATTAATGATTTAAGAGATCATTTAACAAATTAACTTTTAGTAGGTTTAGTAATATATTGTATCTGTATCTGTCACACA